>JAQMWT010000492.1:0-33263 GCA_029834535.1 Chrysophaeum taylorii | reverse complement strand
AAGTTAGGAAATCCGCGCGACGACGACGCGAGTCGTCCGAGATGACCGAAACGTCGTTAAACTACGATCAAGAGCAATCCAAGTCGAAGGAGCTCACCCAAACCAAAATCCCCACAGAATCGAAGAATTTGACCGAAACGTCGTTAAACTACGGGTCGAAGCCGACAATCGCTTCTAACCCGGTGTCACCGTTGGTGGCACGATATGATTTGTCGTCAGCTGACACAACCCTCGGTCTTGACGACGCGCCGGAGTTATGTGTGAATCCGATTTACGAGCCCCGTGCAGCCGATGACGCCCAAAGTAAGGGACCCGCCGCTGCTACGCTCGATGCTATGAGTTTACCTCCGAACATTCAAGTGGATGGCACGTCGCCTCCACGATCGATCGACGATGCGTCGCAGAGGTTACCTCGAATGATAAGCGCGCACCTGAGTACACACCCATCGAACGTCACGTGCCCTTTGGTGGCCAGTTTTTGACAGATATGACGTCGGGGACGACGCCTTCTTCTTTTGCAGCCCCCCCGACGAACCGACTGCAGACGTTTTGCAGTCGGTTCGTACGAACCGACTGCAGACGTTTTTGCAGATGTTTTATTCCCTTTGACGATGGCAGACATTCGTGTGCCGACACATTTTTAGTGACGAGGCGATTGCCGATATTCGAAGCGATGGAGTGGATGAGAGGCCGAGTGAAACGGCCGAGAAAATGAATACGAAAGCGGAAGAGATGAAGAATCTTATAACGCATGAACTGCCTTTGGAGCTCAGTAAAAGCCCTGGCGTATTACTCACGAACGAAGAGTTCAAAGATTTTCAGCCTGCATATGATGATGGCTACGTGATAAAGAAAGATCCCGAACATACTATGAGGGATGAGTATAGCTGCCGCCCGGAACCGAATTGGATGGGACGATCAGCATGGATAATAGGAAGATGAGCGTACCGACGATAAGGATACGAGCTCAATGTTTCCTGAGGAAGAAACCGCCAGAGCGGAAAGAAGTACAATTCCGACCCCGAGGCACGGATTTATTGGCCAACCGAGATTTAATTTACGTTTGGTCGGAGTTTTGGAAAAAGACAACGAATGCGTCGATGTTTCGATAGACGAGACGATGAGCCGGTTCGGATAGACTTGGGAGCACCAGTCGCCTACAGGGACGATCCAGAGGTACTAGGACCTGCCGAACTGACGCCAGAGAGAGACAAAGATAACAAGAGCCCCAGTCGAAGTTCGCGCCGGCACAGAGGACGCCGATCGCGCGACGACGAATACGACGGAGGCCGACACCAATATAATTCGAGTTTTTTGAGCGCAACGCTCACATTTACGACCCCTTGCGGTCAACAGTTACCATTAGGAGTGACGGTGTACCCGAACACGGACACCCGCACCGACGACGCAGCCGACGCCCTTGCCGCGGCCGCATTCGAAGATCTCGCTCGCCCACTGATGGACGAGCCACCCAACGACGTGCTGACCAATCGTCGGTCTTTGGCACAGATTTATGAGCAGATGTCGAGCGATGAGCTCGAAGATTCGAGCGAGGAACTTGAAGCTCCACGATACTGGGAAGGCGATTCAGATTCGGAAGATGAAGAAGCTACACTTTGTGAACCAGTGTCCGCGATAACGTTATTTGACGAGTCGTCCATGGACGACCCACCGTTGATTTTTGATGAGGAAGCCCTCGATGCCATCGGCTTATCTTTGGGCCCTCCAGAGACGACCGCTGGCGACCGAACTGGCTGTGAGCCAGACATGACTTTCTGCAGTGCTAGCTCGTGCGTGCATTCGACTGACGAGACGATGACAAGCGCGAGTATTGCAGACGACGATTTTACGACAGAGTTGACGTCGGGGACGACGCCATCTTTTCCTGCGGACCCCCCCGAAACGGTTTCGATTACTACGGATCGAGACACGGATACGCCGCCGGAAGAAAAGGATAGACTTATGAAGAAGATTAGCAGCGTTCTCAAGTGTGACGAAGACGAGCAGACGTGGAACCTGCAGGATTGGTGGACGAAAGCTCGGAATTTCTTGCTAAAGAAGACACCAGAACAACCGCGCAGCTGCAGACTCAAAGCCGCAGCTGACACGGAACCGATCGCCGATGCTGATGAGGATCAGCAGGCGACGAATGGATTTACAGATGCATTCTGGAAAGACGAAATGAATGATTTATGGGAGGGGTCCTTTGCTTCCGTGAACCACGAAGACCAGGATCCCTTACCAACACTGATTCCCTCTGAGATTGTCTTGGAGGAAGAGCGGAAGCCGCCAGATAAAGAGGCTGCCGCGAGCGTTATGGCGAGGACGCCAACAACAGATAATACGAAAGCTCAAGCCGCGGTATCGATGCCCAACCCCGGAGATGAGCGAATCAGAGCCCGATGTGCTCACACTTCGTTGACGCCGCGAGACGGCAAGACGATCGAAGATGATTTGATTACCCTCAGTTGTTTAGATACGGGTTCTCTAACGTTTATGGCCTGTCACATCTACAGGAATCGTGACGGTCCGAAATTCTCGACGACCATCGGTGTCGATGGAATGGCCGATGTTTCTTATATTTGCCGAGAAATGGTCAAAAAGTTGACCAAAGATCAGCTGATTTTCGATGAAGGCGAACTTCCGATTAAGCGCAAGCTGTACGGATCAGGATTGAATACGACGACGATCCATCGTTGGATCGCCCTTCGGGTCGCTTTCGCCGACGACTTCGCTGCCCCCATTGTCGCTATTGTAGCCGATACGAATTGCCTGTTCCTGTTGGGAGGGCGCGATATACGAATTTTAGGCGCCATCGTGGATTTTCCCCATGATCGGATCTGTTTTTGTCGAACCCAAGTTGTCTACGGGCGCAAGAAGATTAAAGTTAAGGATGAACGAGTCGATGCACCAATCGTGACCTTTCGGTCTATTTACGATCGAAATCCGATAACCGTACCGATTTACAATCATCGACACGATGCCTTTCGGCAGAGTCTCGACCTGGTCAAGACTCGAGTTTATGCTCGTTTGAGCACGATTAAAGATCTCCGAAGCCCGCCGCCGGAACGTAAGGTAGCCATGGCTACGCGGGGACATGCTACGACCAAATTCTCCCCAGCTCCGGGAGAAGACGCGCGAGAAGTAATCGCTTATGCTGCGCGCACGCTTCAAATCGAGCCCGGTCGAACGTACAATCTACCGGTTATTTTGTCGAAGCCTATGGAAAAAGGACAGGTTTTCGTCGCTACGTTTGCTGAGAACGAGCAGTTGGGGGTTGTCGAAGGAATGTGTTCTTCTTGCGAAGAGCGCGACCGGTCCGCTGCTCGGGTGGCGGTTACTGCCACGGAAGAAGTGCCGACGATCGTCACTCAAGGCGAAGCCCTTGCGATTGGTGATATCGTTAGGTACGAAGATGAGTTGAACGTCTCTATAATCAACGAACTTACGAATGAATGTGAAGAAGGATACGACAAGGGGAACCTTTCTTTCACCGTTTCTGTCGCTAGTCACTTGACGCGATGCGACGAATCTCCCCCGCCGATGCTGCTGAGCACGGTGCAGAAGGACGCTACGACCGCTATGACGGACAAGTCCACCCTCAAACGACCTGAAGGCAGCGACGATTTCGCTCGAAGGTCAGAAAAAGATGAAAAGAAATGCCGCGAGATCACCGAAGCGGAGATCCGCCGCCGATATGAAAAGGTTCAATGGCTTCCAATCACTTATCGCAAGGTGGTGATGCTGTTCAGTGGAGCCGGAGGCAGTACTTTAGGTCTCCAACGAGCCAACGAAACGTGTGGGACGTCGTTTCGAGTCGTGCTAGCACTCGATGCGTCGGACACCGCCAACCAGATCCACCACAAGAACTTTCCGAATATTCCTGTGGTGCAGCACACATTGTGTGGTCGCTATGTTACAACCTTACGGTTGATCGAATCTTATTTACCCTACGCGGAATGGTCGTCGTCGATGTGTGTCGCGTCGCCACCCTGCGTACACTCCGCTCTGTGCAACTTGACTTCCCGAGATGTTGGGAAGGGAGTCACCGCTACCCACTGGACGATGAAATTATGCAAGATGGCTGGTTTCTTCATGTGGTTGATAGAGCAGGAGGCTTCGATTATTTCTTACGTTGCACGTTTGCACCCTTACGTTTACGTCGTCAATTTTTACGACATAACTCCTAGTTTGATGAGCTGTCGCGTGCGATTGTTGGTTTCCAGCCATCCGCTCCATTTGCGCGCAGTTCCCAAGACTTGCAAGAATATGCAGCACAAGTTCGCCGCCGCACTTGGCTACGCCGACGAACGACATTTACTTCAGATGAACAATTTAGGATCATCACGAGCCGCGACAGACGCAGCTTATACTGTTACGCGTGTCCCGCTTCGCGTAGGACCGCACCGTTCCGATTACAGATCTCTGAATCTGGAAATGACTTCGGAGTTGCTGACGATGCCCCCTGATTTTGATTGGGCCGGCCTCTCCAAAACTACCTCATTGAAACACTTGGCGTCCGTCGTGCCACCTGACACGATAGCCTTATTAATGCTCGATCTGCACAACTCTGTGACCAAGGAATTTCACCTGAGCGGCGAAGCTTTGCCGTCAGCGTTGAGTCCTGCAGACCGACCGTTTGATTATTATTTACAAATTGATGAAACCACCCTTCGTCACGTACAAGTTCCGCTGTTAAACACGCGCACACGTGTCATAAGATGGGTGTCAACTGATGATCTTCAAGATCGCACCAAATGGACACCTCCAGAGGTACCGTTGATTCCGCCTGCAACAGATGAGCCGGGGACGTCTCATGCTTCTTCTGCTGGGCCCCCCCGACAACCAAATTTAGACGTTCCGCCAGATCCTGAGCGAGATCGGGAACCGAAGATTAAGAGCGAGCCGAGTGTTCGTGTCAAAGGCGAGAGGATCAACAAAAGCCACCCGGAAGTGAAACTAAAATACGAGAAAAAGTTCGATGTGCCATGGAGAGATGCGCCGCGCGACGCCGAGGGTGCACCACTGCCTCAGACTCCTGAGCATGTCAAGGACAACGAAGCAATGAAAGTTAAAATTCCTACAAAGGAAGAAGTTGACAAGGTTGTGCAGGAGCTGGGAATTCCTGACAATCCGCACTTAGATGACGAGGCGAAACTGATGCTCCGTCACTGTGTGCAATATTCTTGGGCCTTTTTCGACCCGATTATGAGACCTGTGGACTCGCCTCCTGTGTCTCTACGATTCAAAGACGCGAATCCGCGACCGATTAAGATGACGCCCTACCGATTGACGCCTGCGAAGCTCGATTGTCTCCGCAAGCAGATCAGCGAGTGGTGCCGGGATGGAGTCATTCGTCCGGCCAACTCACCTTGGGGCTTTCCCGTGTTGATGCTTCCGAAGAAAGGAGCTGAGATTGGAACGTCAAACGCGTTCCGTGCTGCAGTTGACTTACGTCAGCTCAACGATCAATTGGTCAATGACAGTTGGCCAAACATTTGACAAGATGATGCTTTAGCCTTTCTCGCGATGAGACGATGGCGGACATGCATTGATATTAGATGGGGATACCACAACCTTCGTCTGGATCCGGCAGCGCAGGACGCTGTCACGATGGTTAGCCCACTTGGCGCCCACAGTTTCTTGCGATTACCTCTAGGTGTGAAGACGGCCGGAGCTCTTTTCTGCAAGCAAATGGCGAGCGACCTTTCGAAATGGATGTATCAAGACTTGGTTGCGTTTGTTGACGATATTATGATGGGATCCGACGATCTTCATCGACATTTACAAGTTTTGATCGAAGTGATGTGTCATTTGGCACAGAGAGGGTACAGCGGTCGAACCGCGAAGTTCCACCTTCTCAAAGATGATATAGAATTTCTGGGACACATTTCTACCCCAGAAGGCTTGAAGCCGAATCCAAAGACGCTGGAAGCACTGCAGAAGATGCCGATTCCAGGTACTTTACCGAATACTTCCCCGAAGACCCAGATACGTTCTTTCATCGGCATGAGTAATTACTGCCGGCGATATGTGAAGGGCTACTCGAAGATTGTGGAACCGTTGAGACGATTATGCCTCGAAGGTGTAAAGTTCGAGTGGACGCCCGAGTGTCAGAAAGCTTGGGATACGATTATTGAAGCTTTGGTTGATTCCCGTGGAGTCTACCACGCCGATTATGATCTGCCTTTTCAGATCCGATCCGATGCTTCCAAGGATGGACTTGGAGCATATATCTTCCAGATTGTCGAAGTCAAGGACGATGCCGGAAGAGTGACTCGAGAAGAACGAGTAATTGAATACTGGAGCCGAGCTGTGCCGAAGGAGATGCGAAATTATGAGCCCCGTCGGCTAGAGCTGCTGGCAGTTATACTTTCTCTAGAGCACTTTCGAGCCTACATCGAAGGGCACCGGACTGTTTTGGAGACCGATCACCGAAATTTGGCGTTTTTACGTAAGGCGACGCACTCGTCTGGGCAGCTTGCTCGTTGGGCAATTCGCCTCGCCAATTTTGACCCTGAACTTGGTTACAAGCCGGGAAAGTCACCGGGAATGAGTATCCCTGACTGTCTCTCCCGCAACCCGATTGATCATGTCATCGAGACTGACGAGTTTGGAGAACCTTTGAACCACGCGTATTTAGTGTTCCAAGAGCTTCCCCGACCTGTTGATGACCGAGGAGTTCCCGTCTCTGGCTGCCACTTCATAATGTCGTTTATTACGACCGAACTGCCGGAAGACGGAGACGAAGACCCTGAAAAGGATCCGATGAAATTGGCTACGTCTCACGCTACGAGACAACGTCGGAAGAACCGTGCGCGTGATGAGCCACAGATCTTCAAGGACGCAGCCGCTTACAAAGATTATATCGATAAGATACCCGATAATATGACGCTCGCTGAGATCGCACGTGAGCAAGAATCTGATGCTACGTGCGAGGATATTCGCTACCGAATGGCCCAAGGTCAGACGCCGCGACGTTCCCGAGCGAACGAACGATTCGAAGTCGTTAAAGATGTTCTTTACCGCATTTCTGTTGATTCGCACCCGATGATTGTTGCACATGCTACGTTGCGCAAACGCATTATTCGACTCTATCATGATACTCCGGTCAACGCTGGTCATATGGGACGTCACAGTACCGTCCAGGCTATCCAAGAACGATTTTGGTGGCCTCACATGTCGAACGAAGTTGGAGTCTTCATTGCTGAATGCTTAGTTTGTCAGAAAGCTCGTACACCGGAGCCGAAACGAGCTGGACTCTTGCAGCAGCCCGTCTACGATGGTGATGGTGCTGTTCTTTGCATGGATTTATTTGGACCCTTGCCCAGCGCTGGTCCCGAGACGTATCTTCTAGTATTTTTTGATCCGTTCTCACATTTCTTGATTCTGGATGTTTTGAACGATAAGACTGCTGAGTCTGTCCTCGAGTCTTTTGTCCTTAACATTCTCCTCAAGGGCTACTTCCCCCAGATGATTCGTACCGACAACGGTAAAGAGTTCGTGAACAAGTTGATGCGCGAGTTTTGCCATCTCTTTAACACACGATACCAAACTACGATTCCCTATCATGCCCAGTCGAACCCGGCTGAGCGTGTCAACCGATTTATCAAGGCCTTCCTCCGTGCTTGCCTTCAGGGCCGGAACATCACGGATTGGCCTGACTTTGCTCATTATATTGCGTTTTGCTACAACCGCAAGTTTATTCCAGGCACGCAGATTTCTCCCTTTATGCTGCGCCTGAACCGTCAGCCGATGCTGCCGACTGACTACACACTCATGGATTTTGATACACGATTGTTGCCGAAGACTCGCTCTGATGCAGTCGCCGAGACTCGCGAACGATTGAAATATTATACAAAGATCGTCCGCGAGGCTCGTGATAAAGCTTTGAAGAAACAGCGATTGGCTTACAATGCTGATCATGTTGATGTTGAATACAAGGAAGGATCGCACGTTTTGCTCTACATCCCTTTCCTTCAGAACAAACTTCGACCGGAATGGCGAGGGCCGTTTATTATCAAGGAACGCCTCTCCCCGGTCACCTATAGGATTGAGTCTCTCGACTCTCCGCCCGAAGAGCGGCGTGTTCATGTCAGTCAGATCACGCCGGTGATGGTACCTCCGATCGTTGATCAAACCATCCGCAAACCCGAAGAAACCTTCCGTGATGATTATCAGCACGGTAAGTTTGTTGTTTTCCGGATTCCTGACCGGAAGCGCTCTGATTGGCGCAAGAAGATTTATGTTGCCGAAGTTTACGAGCCTTACGATTACCAAAATGATCGTGTTGCTCTACATTTCTATTCCGATTTGGGTCCGAACGATGATGTCGCTTATTTCAAGCCGACCTCTCACCTTTCGCACCGCAAGCTCAAGCCCGAATTCAAGGACGTTGAAGGTCGAAGTTTCACCGACAAGTCCCGAATTTCCTCCAACACAACTCCTTGTGTCACGGATTTCGCTCCACACGAGATTGATGTGTTGGTCCCCAAGTTTACTTTACGCAGTGGTCGAGTTCCTGAACCGATCATCACCCGCGTTTATCAGAAGATTCGTTCACGAGATGCTCGTAAGGCGAAGCCGCGCTCCTCGCGCTAGCTCCTCGCTGGGGCAGCTCGAATTCTTACCAGGGGAGTCCTGTGGCGGCAACTCCCGCCCCCTAAGGCTTACCCCTCTTCTAGGGCCCCCCTTATCAGGGGCACCCTACTCCGTTCCGATGATGTCAGAGTTTTCTATGACATCATCTTCCTTTTCCGTCACGACATGTGTCACCCTGATTTCTGTTTTTCGATTATCCTTGATCATAAAGCAACAGCCGATCCTCAAGTTGAGAGGACCAGGCACGGAAGTTGTTTGTGGTCGCGTGGCGGGAGAACGGCCATCCTCGTCCAGTGATCCCACCAAGGGCACGGACGCGATCGGCGAGCCAGGATTCGAAGGCACGCCAGGTAGCCCCTAAAACTCTTCTTACGCCACATCTGCCCCTGGCTCTTGTTGATCGTTTGGCGTCGGCGGGCCTTAAGGGATGATGGTTCGAGGAGCCTCGGTGACACGACACGATCGATCATGTATCTGATACCGTTGCAGTAGCCGTGCGACGGGTCGAGGTTGCGAAGACCTCAACCTTTGCTCGAACGTGGAACGTTCCATTTCATAGACGAATGTGGAAGGTTCCATTTCATACTCCGGCATGAAGGATGTGGGTGGGTTTGTGGGTTTGTCTTTAAATGTCGACTGCTAAGAGGGGGTGTGTGTGTGGGGGCGTGAAGGATGTGGGGGGGTTTGTGGGGTTGCCTTTAAATGTCGACTGCTAAGAGGGGTGTGTGTGTGGGGAGCATGAAGGATGTGGGTGGTTTGTGGGGCAGGAGGGATGTGCCTGACGGGCGGAGATAAGTACGCGGGACCTAGTCGGGGTCATCGCCGAGTCGTGGGGCAGGCGAAGAGAGGACGGGCCCCGCCCGTAGGTCGTACGCATGCTGCCGCCGGACGTATGTGCGACGAAGGGCGACGTCCTGCTGGGATCGGGCGGCCTGGGGTGGTGTTCCCCGAGGCGGCGACATGGGTGAGGGCGGTGAGGGCGCAGCGAGCCCGGCCCAATGCGTTGGCGATCCCCCACTCACGGTAGATGCGGCGAGTTTGGGCCGCCTTTGCCTCTGTGAAGTTGTCCCCCGATTTAGGGTAAGGATCAGGTAGGCCCGCGAGCCAGGCATTGATCCTCCAAGCCGTCTACGGCGACCTCGCAGACTGTTTCCACGACCCGCGGCGGCTCTTTCAGCGCGCCATTCTCACGCCCCGTCGAAACGATGTTGTCGATGCTGACAACGCGCGCATGACCGCGGCCTTTTTTTCCCGGAGGCGAGGCGTCGGAGTTCTTTTCGGCCGACTAGGTTGGGTCGGAAGTCGACGCCTCGCTCTTTACAGTCGAGTTTTCGACTCCCTGACAACCAACGGCATGCTGACTTTGATCGCGAGCTTAAAGTCTTCGCAACGTCGACCCGTCGCACGGCCACTGCAACGGTACCAGATACATGATCGATCGTGTCGTTGTCACCGAGGCTCCTCCAACCTGTATCCCTTAAGGCCCGCAGACGCCAAACGATCAACAAGAGCCAGGGCCAGACGCCCCGCGAGGTCGGCGTCCTCTTTCCCACAAGTCCGTCTTCTGCCACGTCCAGCTCTACGTGGCTCTCTGCCGATCGGCAACCCCGAGGAGATATACTCATCTGAGTCGACGACGCCACCCTACCCCACACGTGCTGCGCAATACCGATAAGCCCCCTCCCGGCGTCTACACGGGCACTGTAGGTGAACTTACTGGGACAAGGTGAACTTACTGGGGTTGGAGATTGGGACTAGGTGAACCGAGTGACCAGGTGAGCTTACTGGGGTTTGTTTTTAGAAAACTCAAACTCAAAGGTTGGCGGCGCGTGCGGATCAAAGCAGCTTGGATTGGCGGGGGTGAGAGCGACGAGCTCAAAGGAGAGTGGGGTGAGTGGGTGTGACCACAACGAGTGGGTTTTTACGCCGGGTTAGAGTCTCTAATAGAGATTGGGACAAAGTGGTGGCCAGGCGAACTTACTGGGACCAGACCTGAACTTACTAGGGTTAGAGATTGGGACAAGGTGGGTGAACTTACTGGCCTGCACTTGTCCTGAATCTATTCGCAAAAACCACGCATATTCATTCGACAAAATTTTCCCCTTTCGTTTCTAGGCGTGGGTGTCTTGGTCGCTCTCAAAAAGTTTTTTTTTTTTTTTCTTTCCTAAACAGGTGGTTAGTGTTGAGAAATGAGGAGTAGTCGCGTGTTTGCTAGGCTCAAGGAGGCGCGGCACTTGGCTGAGGTCGAGCGACTTCTGGAGAAGATCGGTCCCCTGCGGACGGCGAAGCACTTCACGATGGCCATTCGCGCGTACGGGCGCGCGAAACAGGTTGATAAGGCCCTCGGGTTGCTCGCGGAAATGAGAAGGCCCGAAGTGATCCACTACAACGCCGCCATAACGGCGTGCGGGTGGGAGCAGGCCGTGTCGCTGCTCGAGGAGATGCGGGGCCGCGGCCTCAAACCGAACACAATCACCTATAACGCGGCGATCGCGGCGTGCGAGAAGGGCCGCCAAGGCAGGAGAGCCGTCGCGATCCTCGAGGCGATGCGTCACCCAAACCTCGCCTCGTACACAGCAACGATCTCGGCGTGTGCGAGGGCCGGATGGTGGGAGAAGGCCCTCGAGCTCTTCGAGGATGTGCGGCGAGACATGTTTCCCGACCGCGCGGCCTACGACGCGGCTCTCGGAGCGTGCGCGCGCGGAAAGCGATGGGAGACTGCCCTCGAGATCCTAAGGGAGATGCGGGATCGCGAGATCGCGCCGGACGCGACATCCTACGTTTCGGCCATCTCGGCCTGCGAGAATGCGGGCCGTTTTGAAGATGCCGAGTCCACGTTCCTCGAAGCGACGGCGAGCGGAGTACGGTTCGCGGCTCGCGAGGAGGAGAATACGTTCGATCTCAGAAAGACCGCGGCCCCAGTCGCAAGGACACTCGTCCGCCTCGCTCTCCGCAGTAACAAAGACGACGATATTCTCCTAGTCACCAAGGCGGGGGTCACGAGAGCCGCAATCCTCGACGTGCTCCGCGGCGGCGAAAACGACGACGAAAACAACAACGTGGTTGTGTCGACCGCGGCGGATCCCGACCGCCTCGTCGTCGTGCGGCGGCGGCGGTCTTCTTCGTGATTTGTAATTATTTTTACTCGGGGGTATAGGTGGCGTAGAAGTAGGCGGCGAAGCTCAAGGTGAGGAGCGCCCCGACTTGGAGCGAAGACTTCCGAGCCATCGCGTCTTTAAACAGCAGCCAAAGGTACCGCTTGAGAAGGCCCGCGAAATTGCCGCCAAAGCGCTCCCCGGCGCCGTCGCCCGCAGCGATCCCCGCATTCACGATCGAGACGGAGTGGAGGAGTACTGAAGTCGCGATCAGCACCCCGACCCGACCGAGCCTCGCCCCGAAACTGAACCAGGCGCGAAGCCCGAGCAACATCGAAAAGCCAAACAAGCCCGCGAGAAAATTGATGTTGCACCCGAGCCACGGCAGCTCGTAGTCGCGGCGCAGCAGTTCTGTCACCGAAGAGGTCGGAGCCGCCGTCGTCTCCGAGAGTTTGTTGATAGATATCGTCGAGTAAATAACCGCCAAGATCTCCGCCGACAAGCTCGCGATCGCGAGGACCATGTGGATGCGCTTGAGGGCTTTGGTGACCGTGGAATCCTGCTGCGGAACAATTTCAGGAATGGCGGCGAAGCCTATAGGCACGATCGAACCCCCGATCAACGCCGCCGGAGCCCGCATGTTGTTGAACAATTCCGACGCGGCACCGCTGTAGTCGGCGACCGCCCCGCCGCGCAGCGCGAGGCTCGGCCCAAGACCGCTCGGCACGCTCAAGCCCGAAGCGACGCAGAACACCAGCAGCAGCATTGTGTTGTTGTTGTTCTGAGATCCCCGAAATTCAACTAACGGAAACTCTTTCCGTTTAATTCACTTCGTCGCAGGCCGCGAACGTGTAGGTCGACGAACAATCAGACCTGTCCGACGCGTTCTATGCTTAACCGACCGAACCCCATGATTCCCAGCGCGGAGGGAGGACTTTTTTCCCGGGTGCTAAGTAATAATAATAATAATAACCGGCCAACCCGGGAGGCGAGCAGGTCTGATGTGTAGCGCCTTCTTCCAAGCGCGACGGTAGGAGCGCTATCATCATCACGGCGATATCTATGACCTGAGAGCATGGCCACACAGGAGATTGGTTTTCATAAAAAAAGATCGCCATTAATTTTTTTCCGACAAAAATGCGACGCTAGGTCCACCAGCGAAAAAGTTGAGTTTGTGTAATAAGGTCTCATACGTGTCATCGTTAATGACATGAGGCCAGACGAATTTGGGTACCTAGTCATTCATATCATCCAGAGCGCTATTCCAACCACCATTTTCCGAGCGAGAAGCCCCCGTACGATTCTCGCGCGCGTTGGCGAACGCTCGTCCACCGAAAGAAAGAGGTTGGTCGATATCGTCGAGAGGAAGACGACACGCCAGTACTGATTCGAATGTTTTTTTCCGACTATAAATTTCCATGACATATTTGCTGCTGTCACGACGCGTGGATATTTTTCTCGGGGCAATTCGCGGACTCCTGGCGCAACAAAATCGTCGTTTTACTTCGGGGATAACTAATCGTGCTGAAGTAGACTGATGCGTGTGCGCGTCGATCAGTTTTTCGCAATGAGCGTTGATGGATCAGCCTTAACCCGATCTTCGTCACCGCCAGTTGTTCTTGAACCACAACGCGCTCTCTCTTCCAGCGCTGGGCGGGCGTTCTTCGATGCCATAATATTGTTGTAGATTCAGCACGTCGATTTGCGTTTCCAAGTATACGAGCCCCGAGTGCATGGTGTCGGCGGCTTCCTTCGTGGAGACATCGAAGAAGAAGACGACGACGACGACACGAGTGTTGCGTCCCAAATATCGACTCATCACTTTCACCGTCGGTTGGGCATCATCTTCTTTCGCGTCGCTGTTCTTACCCGTGACTGGCTCTGGCCGTGTGTTCTTCTTTGGGGGCCGGCCTTTTTTTTTGCGGCGTCCTCGTCGTCATCATCGGCTTCCGCGTGCAGCTCAGGGTTTTCTAGGTTACAGCGTGTTTCGTTGTATTGGCGGCGTCGTCGTCCTCGTATTCATTCGGGCAGAACGTGTGCCATAACTCTGTTGCTTCTTCAAGCCAGGTCTCATCGCCAACCAAGATCACCCGACGGCACGCATATTATTGAAGACACGCTCGCATGTCGGCGCGTCGTCGTCGCCCTGCTTTACCCACCGGGGTGAAACTATGCGACTTTCGGCGGCACAAAGTTGCTGCGATCATAATATTCAGCAGCGTGAATCCATAGCAGCAAAAATGAGACCAAGAGGCCTGTACTGCGCGACTCGTCTCGAAGGAAGGTTATGCTATGTACAACCGAATTCGCTTCCCACCCGGCGCTCATTGGGGTCGAGAAACTCCAATAGAAACGCGCGCCGAGGGGAGCTAGCTCGCCGTCGGTTGATGAGACCTCGGTTGAGATGCGGATCTGGCGGTTGTGCAGTTTCGTCGTCGCAGACGTCGTAGGACCCACGAGTAAAGGAAGCAACGAACCACGACCTGGTTCGCGTTCGACGCGCGAACTCGGTCCGCAGCGTTCGCTGTGGTTCGCATCCCAACAGCGCGCGAACCCCCGAACTCGCCGCGAACGCAGTAGCGAACCCGAACTCGCCGCGCGAACGCGAACCCTGGGTTGTTCGTTGCTTCCTTTAGCGGCGGCGGCGGCGTGACGGGCCACGAGACGCGCTCTCCAACAATGTACGAATCTGCATCGCATCGTTCCGGATAACGTTGCCGATAACGGCCACTGCGTCACGACGTTCGCACGCGATGATGGTGAACCAAAAATTAAATGACGCAATCGAAAATAAAATAAATTTTTGCCCCAGCCCCCGCTGCGTTTTTTTCCGCGAAAGTATGTGGCTCGTTCTGCTGGCCGCCGGCAGTGCCGGCGGCTTGATCGAGGTGTCGGTGTCGCAGGTCGCGAAACTGACGGCTCACGACGCCGGGGAGAGCGACCGGTTTGGGGCGACGGTATCTTTGTACGACGGAACTGTAGTTTCCGGTGCGAAGTTCAAGGACGAAGCCTTCGAAGACGAAGGAGCCGTTTACGTGTTCAACGCAACTCTGCAACTCGCAAAGATCGTCCCGAGCGACGGAGGTGTGGACGACGAGTTTGGGGGGGCGGTCGCCGTGTACGGGAATCGTATTGTGGTTGGAGCTCGGTACGACGACGACGTCGCGACAGACGCGGGCGCGGCTTACGTCTTCGAGGGTTACGTCCAGATTGCAAAGTTCACGGCCAGCGACGGCGAAGAGGACGATCACTTTGGAAGGTCTGTGGCCATCTTCAACGACACGGTCGTTGTTGGGGCGTATTTTGAGGATGGAAATGGTACGGTGGACGCGGGGGCCGCGTACGTCTTCGACCTTTCGACGGGAACTCAGGTATGTAAGCTCACCGGGGACAGCGAGCCCGAGGATTATTTTGGGTCGTCGGTTGCGGTCTACAACAACACCATCGTCGTCGGCGCGTCGAGGGACGACGACGCCGCGGAAGATGCGGGGGCATTGTACGTGTTCGAGGGGTGTCGGAGGACCGCGAAGCTGACGGCGAGCGACGCAGGCTCGGGCGATTATTTGGGCGAGTCTGTGGGAATCTACGAAAAGAGGATCGTTAGTGGCGCGAGGTTTCACGACGACCTCGCCTCAAATGCTGGCGCGGTCTACGTTTTTGACGACGCGGACCCGTGGAGTCAGGTAGCGAAGCTGACGGCGAGCGACGCGCAGGAAGACGATTGGCTGGGCAGGTCGGTGTCGATTTATGACAAGTGGATCGTCGCCGGTGCGATGGGCGAGGACGGGGTTGTGGTCAAGACGGGCGCGGCCTACCTGTACAAGCACCTTTCTCAGGTCGCGAAAATCGTGGCGAGCGACGGGGAATCCGGGGATTTTTTTGGCCGAGCCGTGAGCGTCTACGAAGATCTTATCGCCGTGGCCTCGCATCGCGCAGACGGCGAGGAGGAAGATTCGGGTGCCCTCTACGTCTTTGCGATCGATGTCAACGTCTCGGCGACCCCAACGCTGGCACCGAGCCGTGCGCCGACTGCGTTGCCTTCCGGTCTGCCGTCCGCGACGCCCTCGTCGCGACCCGAGTCCGATCCCACCGGCGTTCCGACTTTCTGTCCTACTTTGCTGCCTTCGAGCCTGCCGAGCTCGGCGCCTTCTTGGAGCCCATCGAACATCCCTACGGGTTGTCCGAGCGTATTGCCTTCTAGTTTGCCGACAACTGGGGCGCCGTCTCTGGTTCCGTCTCCGAATCCCTCGACGACGGTGCCGACCGTCGCGCCGTCTGGAAAACCCTCGGCGGATCCAAGCAGCATCCCCAGCGCTTTGCCATTGTCGGCGCCCACGACGCAGCCCGAATCGTGTCCCACTGCAGCGCCGACCTCGTCTCCTACTCTGTTGCCGACCTTGATTCCGACCTCGCTGCCTTCGTCTAGCCCCTCGAATACCCCTACCAGCGTTCCGAGTGGATTGCCTTCGAGCTCGCCGACCGCGACTCCGTCTGCCGTTCCATCGGTGATGCCGTCGGCGATGCCGACGTCCGCACCGACCGCGACGCCCTCGGCACGCCCAACCGCCTCGCCCACCTCGTCGCCTTCGACGTCGCCTTCGACGTCGCCTTCGACGCACCCGAAACCGGATCCGACTGCCGCGCCCACGTCGCGACCTACGCGGGTCCCGACCTCGATTCCGACGTCTTTGCCTTCGAGCGTGCCAAGCTTGGCGCCAACTGCGAGTCCCTCAAGCGCGACGACGCCGAGTCCGACCGTGGTGCCTTCGAATTTCCCGACGACGCCCAGTCCGTCTGCCGATCCGTCGTCGATGCCGTCGGCGCTTCCCGCGGCAGCTCCGTCGTCGATGCCGTCGGCGCTTCCCGCGGCAGCTCCAACGTCTGCGCCCACTGGAATGCCCTCGACGCATCCAACAAGCATGCCCAGCTCGGAGCCTACTGCCGTGCCAACGTCGCAGCCTAACTCGGATCCTACGCCAGTGCCGACCTCGCGTCCTACTGTGTTCCCGACCTTGATTCCGACCTCGCTGCCTTTAAGCGTGCCGAGCTCGACGCCTTCGTCTCGCCCCTCGAACATCCCTACCAGTGTACCGAGTGGATGGCCTTCTAGTTTTCCGACTGGGACGCCGTCTGCTGTTCCATCGACGATGCCGTCGTCCTTTCCCACGGGAACTCCAACGTCTGCGCCCACTGGAACGCCCTCGACGCGTCCAACGAGCATGCCCAGCTCGGAGCCTACTGCCGCGCCAACGTCGCAGCCTAACTCGGAGCCTACGGCCGTGCCAACTTCGCGTCCTTCTTCGTTTCCGACAACGATTCCGACCTCGTTGCCTTTAAGTGTGCCGAGCTCGACACCTTCATCTAGCCCCTCGAACATCCCTACCAGCGTTCCGAGTGGATTGCCTTCAAGTTTACCGACTGGGACGCCGTCTGCTGTTCCATCGACGATGCCGTCGTCGTTTCCCACGGGAACTCCAACGTCTGCGCCCACTGGAACGCCCTCGACGCGTCCAACGAGCATGCCCAGTTCTTTGCCGTCGTCGGCACCGACGTCGTGTCCTACCATGCTCCCCACGACCATTCCGACGTCGCTGCCGTTGAGCACGCCAAGCTCGGTACCAACCGCGAGCCCCTCGTGCACTCCTACCAGCGTCCCGAGCGTGTTGCCTTCGAGCCTACCTACGGAGATTCCGTCAGCTTTTCCATCAACAATGCCGTCGTCGTCTCCCACAACAGCTCCGACCTTCACGCCCACCGGAAAGCCATCGGCAGATCCTACAAGCATGCCAAGCTCCTTGCCGTTTTCGGCGCCGACGTCGTGTCCTACCATGCTCCCGACGACAATTCCGACGTCGCTCCCGTTTAGCGCGCCAAGCTCGATGCCAACCGCGAATCCCTCGAGCACTCCTACCATTGTTCCGAGCGTATTGCCTTCGAGCCTACCGACTGAGTTTCCTTCAGCTGTTCCATCGACGATGCCGTCGTCGTCTCCCACAACAGCTCCGACCTTCACGCCCACCGAAACGCCATCGGCAGATCCAACAAGCATGCCGAGCTCTTCGCCATCGTCGGCACCCACGACGCAGCCTAATTCGGATCCCACTGCCGTACCCACGTCGTGTCCTACCGCGCTCCCGACAACAATTCCGACGTCGCTACCGTCGAGCGTGCCGAGCTCGATGCCAACCGCGAGTCCCTCGAGCACTCCTACTAGCACTCCGACTTTGTTGCCTTCGAACTCACCGACCGAGAATCCATCTGCCGATCCATCAGCGATGCCGTCGTCACTTCCCACAACAGCTCCGACGTCCGCGCCCACCAGAACGCCCTCGGCACGTCCAACAAGCATGCCCAGCTCTTTGCCGTCGTCGGCACCCACGACGCAGCCTAACTCGGATCCTACTGCCGTGCCGACGTCACGTCCTACCGCGCCCCCGACAACGATTCCAACGTCGCAACCCTTGAGCGTGCCGAGCTCGATGCCTACTCCGAGTCCCTCGAGCACTCCTACTAGCGCTCCCAGCGTATTGCCATCGAGCTCACCGACTAAGAGACCGTCTGCCTATCCATCAGCGCTGCCATCATCGCCTCCGACAACAGCTCCGACTTCCACGCCCACCGGAACGCCCTCGGCATATCCAACAAGCATGCCCAGCTCCCCACCATCGTCTGCACCGTCGTCACGTCCGACGACGCTCCCGACAACAATTCCGACGTCGCTGCCTTTGAGCGTGCCAAGCTCGACGCCAACCGCGAGTCCCTCAAGCACTCCTACGAGCGTTCCAAATGCATCACCCTCGAGCCAACCGTCCGACACTCCATCTACCGATCCATCAGCGCTGCCATCATTCCTCCCGACGACAGCTCCTACCTCCGCGCCCGCCGAAATGCCCAGCTCTCTGCCATCGTCGGCACCGACTACTCAGCCTACATCGGCTCCTACTGCCGTGCCGATGTCATTTCCTACCGCGCTCCCGACAACAATTCCGACGTCGCTGCCGTTGAGCATACCAAGCTCGACGCCGACCGCGAGTCCCTCAAACGCTCCTACCAGCGTTCCGAACGCGTCACCCTCGAGCCAACCCACCGGAACCCCAATCGCGGCTCCATCAGCCTTGCCGACGCGCGTTCCCAGTTCCTTGCCATCATCGTTACCCACAAAAGCTCCGACCTCTGCGCCGACCGCAATTCCAACCTCTGATCCCACGAGCGCGCCTTCATCGTCGCCCTCGTTGCCCCCTACGTCGCAGCCTAGCTCGCATCCCGCTGCGATCCCGACATCAGTTCCTATCTCTTCGCCTACGGCGAATCCATCATCTCGGCCCACGAGAATTCCCAGCGCAACGCCGACTGTGAGTCCCACGAGAATCCCGAGCAACATTCCAAGTGCACCCCCTTCAATCCCACCAACAGCAAACCCAACTGCAGCTCCGTCGGCGCAGCCAACGATAAAACCAAGCGCCGTGCCTTCGTCGCCTCCCACGAATGCGCCGACTGCAACCCCCTCGGAGCATCCAGCAAGCCTGCTGAGTTCGTCACCGTCAACGACGCCCACGACGCGGCCTTACTCATATCCTACCTCAGTGCCGACATCAATTCCCGTCTCGTTCCCGACGACGACGCCGCCTCCGACGTCGCTGCCTTCTACTGTTCCGAACGCGGCGCCTACTTCTCGTCCTTCGAGCATTCCTAGCAGCATTCCGAGTCGACTGTCGACCGTAACTCCAACAGCCGTTTCGTCCTCGACGCCGCCGTCTAATGGGCCCAGTTCTTCGCCGTCATCATCGCTTCCCACCATACCTCCGATTTTTGCCTCGACCGCGACTCCATCCGCGGATCCAACGAGCGCGCCCAGCTCGTCGCCGTCATCCGTGCCGACAAAGCAGCCAAGCGCACTTCCTACTGCGGTCCCGACCCCCTGTCCTATCTCGATTCCGACGCTGCTACCTTCGAGCGCACCAAGCTCAGTGCCTATCTCGAGCCCGTCGAGTTATCCGAGCCGAATTCCGACCGGATCACCCTCGAGCGCGCCGTCCGGAAACCCGTCTGCTTCTTCGCTCGCAACGCCATCGAGCGCACCTAGCTCGCTGCCCTCGATGATGCTTCTTCCCATCGATAATCCTACCTCGGCGCCAACTGGTGCTCCGAGCTTGTCACCGTTGTTGCTGCCTAGCGCTTATCCCGCTGCGTCGCCGACATCAGCCCCGCCGAGCTCGAATCCATCGTTCCTACCCTCGAGCATTCCTAGCGCAACGCCCTGGAGCCAACCATCTGCATCACCCCGTGCTTCTCCATCCGCGATGCCGTCGAGCACACCAAGCTCCCGCCCGTCGTCGTTACCCACCAAGGCACCATCTACCATCCCTTCTGCGAAGCCGAAGAGTGCGCTGAGCTCGTTGCCGTCGTCGACGCCCTCGAAGTATCCGAGTTCATATCCCACTGCGGTGCCGACCCCGGTTCCTGGCGCTGTGTCATTTCCATCGAGCGCACCGACTATTGGACCATCGGGATTTCCAACGGGCGACCCCTCCAGTGTCATCCCGTCGAGACAACCGTCTGATGCACCCTCGGCCAGCCCCGTGGAAATTCCTACGCCAAGTTCTTCTTCGCCGTCCTTGCTTTCCACAAATTCTCCGACACCCGCGCCAGCTGCGACTCCCTCAGCGAGCCAGCCGAGGCTATCTCCGTCGTCGTCCTGGCCCACTGATCAACCCAGTTCCTTCCCAACTGAAAACCCTTCAGCTCTGCCGGCCTCGATTCCAACCACAGCATCCTATTTTTTGGTGTCACCGAGCAGCGTGCCGAGCGGCAAACCATCTAGCCAGCCGTCTGTTTTCGCGTCGGCAATTCCGTCCGCAATCCCATCGAGTAGTGTCAACCCCTCATCGCTACCAACGAAGACTCTTATCGCTTGGCCGACAACACAACCTTCTTCTTCGAAGACAACAATGGTTCCGACTACGAGTCCAACGTCTCATCATTCGAGCATGCCAAGCGCGAGACCGTCGAGCCAGTCGTCTGTGACTCCAGCATCCATTTCAAGTTCCAGTCCATCATCGCTTCCATTGTCCGTTCCGAGCGTGATCCCGACGCCGTCCCGAGTTCCGACGATAGACCCCAGCGCGCTGTCCGCTGGCGCAATCGGTGCGGTGGTGCCGACGAACGCTCCTACTTCTCACCCGTCCACTGGACCTACGGAAGCGCCGAGCTTATCTCCGGCCGTTGCGCCAACGCTAGCTCCGCCATCTGAACCATCAAGCGTGCCGTCCGTGCAGCCTACTCCAGCACCGTCGAAAATGCCATCTCTTACGCCGCGGATTCCCACTTCTCGTCCTTCGACAATGCCGAAGCCAACGCCATCTCCCAGTTTTTTGAGCCAAACGCCCACCGCACGTCCAGAGAACGATCCGAGCCGCGTACCAAGCAAGATTCCTTACAGCGCGCCATCCAAAAATCCGTCCTTCAGTCCATCTATCTATCCAACGGCTTGCCCCTCGGACCATCCGTCGTCGTCGCCACCCAGCGACGTGCCTTCTTTTGTTCCATCGCTCAAGCCCGAAGAGTCGCCGTCTGTGATTCCATCGGCGCTACCTTCGGCGGTGCTGCTTTCGTTTGCTACACCACCAATAATGATGGTGCCGTCGCGGTTGCCATCATCATCTCCATCGTTGCTGCCGTCGCTTGCTTCTTCTGATCTGCCTTATCCGTTGACTATACAGCCGTCGACATCGTTCTTCCCGGCACCCCTACCGTCGTTTGCTCCTTCTCGTCCGCCTTCGTTGTTTCCCTCGGAGTCAGTGCCTTCGCGCCTACCAGAGCCTTCTCCGACAAGAATTCCTTTGCCATCCTCGTTAGAGCATACTGGAGCAAATCTCACAATTCCAGCACTCTTGCCCACCACCACGAATTTCAAGAATGATACGCTCCCCGGGATGGGAAGCGGGACGAACACAGCGACAACGCGAGCTCCTTCCGAGTTCGGGATTACGCTGCTCCCGACCGTAACGCCCGACGCGCTTCCTACGCTTCAGACGTCGTGGCTTCCGACGGCAACACTCTCGACGGGGGCGCCTTCAACAACGACGTTAGTAGGTGGGCAACCCCAGGATTCTGATCTCGCGCAGCACCAATTCCCGAGCGCGCCGCCGACGAGTCTGCCGTCTCAGATCGTGGGAAATCCCATTTTCGCCTACACGTCTATGCTCCCAACACAGACGCCAACTTTCGAGCCGGTAAACGCGCCGACGCTCGAGCCCGAAGACGTGACCCTTCATCCCACGAGCTGGCACACGCTCCAACAACCTGCTCCTGCGCCTTCGACGACCATACCGAGCCGGAGACCGACGCCGACTCTCGTGCCGGCGAACAGACCGACGGCAATACCCTCGAGGGCTGCTTCTTCTTCACCGTCGTGGGCTGCTTCTTCTTCTTCTTCTTCTTCTTCTGTAGAGGAGCCGTCGTTTGCCAGTACGCGAGCACCCAGCAGTCTGGCTGAAGTGCAGATTGGGCCCGACGAGCCGAGCGCGGTGCCGTCGTTCGTTCCGAGTTCCGCGCCGTCCGCGTCTCCCGCAGCAGCTTTGATAGACGTGAGCAGTCCGCTGCCGTCGTCGGACCCGTCTAACCAACAACCCTCGCCGCGGCGCGTAGTATCTCTGACGCCCACGTATTTCGAGAGTACCTCAACACCGCCGACCGTGTGTCCAACAACCTACGCGCAGCGGACGAGCTTCGCGCCTTCTTCTTCGTCCAGCACGCAGTCGCCTACTATCTCGCCGACGGCCGCGCCCGCAGTCGCTTTTCAAACCACGAGCGAAAGCATGTTGCCGACGGTTGTGTCGACGTCTGGTAAACCAACCACCCAACCGAGCACGGTTCTTCCGAGCTCTTATCGATGCGTGACGTCTTCGTCGTCTGCGCCTCGCCTACTGTCGGCGCAGTTTGATACAACTGCAACGCTGGTTGTCGTCTCCTTCGACCAAGCTACGGATCAAGCCGGTCTCGATGTAGGTGTCTCTTTCGAATGTTCGCAACTCTTCGTGGTTCCACCCAACATTGTTGACTGCACGTGGCTTTCGAACACCCAGGTGGATGCGGACGTGAGTGACTCCTCTATCTTGCCTGGCGCTAATTGGACACTACGCGATGGCGTGATAAAAGACGCGTGCACCACCACCGATAGCTGCGCCTGCAATCGGACGTCGACGAGACAAACCGTCGAATTGTTAGCTCCGGCAGTGCCGATCATCCCGAACGTCGTGTTCCAGGCCCCGTCGTCGGCGTCTATTTGCGTAGAGCTCGACGTCAATGCCTATCTCTCCACTGGTTCAGCGGGCCGCGATTTTGCGTTGGTAAACTGGACCGTGGACGAAACGCCGGCGCTCGACGGTACCGCGGCATCGTCGTCTGAAATCTTGGCGGTTTTGGAGAAACCACCGGCAACGGCCAGCACGCGAGGGAGCGAATTACTGGCTTACTCCTCCGAAGCACTCACCACACTGTTTAAAGAGGGCGTTCGATCGCTCCGCGTCTCGCTCACCCTCGAGAACGATTTTGGTGGGAGAAACAATGCCAGCACGACGATATTTCTGTCGTCAGATTCGCGACCTACGGTTAAGATTGTCGGCGGGACCGCGGGCAGAACGGTGCTTCGACCGGATGCACTCTCGGTAATGGCAGATGCCACCACGACGGTGTGCGGTTATTCTGACGAGTCCTCTTCTACATCCCGATACCTCGATTACGAGTGGTCGCTCGACTTTTACTACGGTGGAAGCGCATCCGGACTCGAGTCAACGTCTCGGGATCCGAGAGTCTTCAGTCTCGATTCGTACGCTCTCGATGCAGCGACAGACTACGTGCTGTCTGTCCGCGTCACGGACGAACTGACAGGCAACTCTAGCACCCATAGTGTGCGCGTGAGCTGTGGACGTTCGGATCTCGAGGCCGTAATCACCGGCGGAAGTCGATCGCTTCCGCAACGAGGCGTCGAGATCATCTCGGCAGCAACGTCGCGAGATCCAGACGTGCGAGGAGCGACTGGAGCTGCGGCTGGACTCGCTTTTGAATGGAATTGCACAAATATCTACGATCTCGAAGACACGTCTTGCACGACTGCGATAATTGGCGACGCGACTAGCGAAGAGCTCGCCCTCAATCTAACTCTCCTGGAATACGCGACGACGACGACGACGACGACGACGACGACGTTTCGGGTCGCCGTCTCTGTGACGAGGCGCGAGGAGTCTCGTAGTAGTAGTAGTAGTCTGTCCTTGGAGTCCGATACCTCGTCAGCGTCGGTCGAGCTGTATCACGATGGTGACCCTCCGTCGGTTAGCATCGACGCGGCGTCGAGCGTCGTCCTCGCGAACGAGCGCCTGGTGTTGACGGGGAGCGCCCTGACGTACGTTGGTCCACGAGCTGTTACAACAGCACTCTGGTTGAACACGACTTGGAGCGTCGTCCAAGGCGCGTTCGTTGGCGGGGCGAATCTTTTGGACGTGAGCCGGTCGAGTCTGCAGGTCAATCGACGTCGTACCGTCGGCAGCGATAGTTGCCGAGTCGACTCTACGATTTGGTTCAAGTCGGGCGACGAATCGTCAACCTGTGACTGGGTGGCGCGGGCCGTTAGATCTCGCTGCGATGTGGTTGGCCAGGACGGATCTCTGGCGCGCGACGCGTGCTTGTTCAGCTGCACGAACGGGTGTCTCTTCGTAGATAGCGGCCAAGTCAACCTGGTCGTCGAGCGAGATTCGTTGATAGAAGGAAACAGCTACACCTTCGAGCTCAGAACCGTGCTCACTGACAACAGTGATGCTGGCTTCGCCACCGTCGGTTTTTACGTGGCGCGAAGTCCTAGGGGTGGCGGCGTCGAGTCGAACCCGAGGCGGGGACAGGCGTTGAACACGACGTTCACTATTTCCGCTTTCGATTGGGAGGCGGACGAGCTTCCGCTCCTGTATGGTTTTGGGATCGAGGGAGGACAAATACTCCGAGTTTCGACCGAAGATGCCGTCTTGCGCGACGTTTTTCTTCCTGCTGGCGTCGAAGACGCGTGCGACGAATGCTCGGTAACGATCGTCGCCACGATTCGAGACGCAATAGGCGCTTCGACCACGGATTCTGTCGAGGTCGTTGTCACACCAAACACTCAGCGCGGGACTGCCCTCTTGACGCAAGTCGACCTCCTCTTGTCGAAAGCTCTCGAGGCAAGCTCGTACGAGGACGTGTGCAATATCGTGAGTCAAGAAAAAACTTTTCGTAGAAAGAAAGAAAGTGGACCACTGTCTTGATAATTAGGCGATCGCTTCTGC
This sequence comes from Chrysophaeum taylorii, assembly GCA_029834535.1. NCBI lineage: Eukaryota > Pelagophyceae > Pelagomonadales > Pelagomonadaceae > Chrysophaeum > Chrysophaeum taylorii. The sequence goes on along the minus strand of JAQMWT010000492.1, from coordinate 8,257 downwards.
CCGCACCGCCCCAAGCGACACAGACCTGCTCGCCACGATCGTCGATGCTATCGCAAGCGCTCGAAGTCTCACCCAAGGTACGTCGCGTCGAACGCCGCGCGTGTTTTGAAGAAAGTCGGCAGGCTCCTCGGAGCAGACGTCGCTCTTCGCGGCCTGCCTCTGGCACGTCACGTACAACGCTTCCGCGATTTCTTTCGACACCGCAACGCTGGTCCTGGACGAGATCAATGGTGTTATCGGCGAAGCCGTAGAGATCGACTATCACCAAGACCACGCGAAGCACAGCCTCGACATTCTCAGCCAGCTGTTGGATTCGAGCGTCTTCGACGAGCTCGAGGCGGCGCGGCGCCGCCTGACCACCACCACCACTTGGGCGAACGAAAGCGCGAGCCAGGTCATGTACGAAGCGATCGACACCTTCTCGACGAAACTCGTCGCGTTACTGGTTTCAGACGAGGATGCCGCGAGCGTGTCGGCAACGAACGCGGACGCGGCGGCGCGCCGCAACTCTGGCGCCGAGTCGGTCGAGTTGGCAACGTCGGGGACGTCGGCGACGCTTCCCGAGCAGAGCGAGGCATACGCCGCAACGTTGATAGAGCTCCGCAAAAATGCGCGGAGCTCCGGCGGCCTCCTCACGTCGACCTCCGTCGTTCGTTTCACCGCTGCGGCGGCGGCGAATAGCGTCAACACGACAGCGTCGTTTCTGCTTCCAAAATCGCCGAACGAGACGCTCGCTCCGACGTCCGCGCCGCTGCGCGCGAACGTCACTCTCGTTTGTCCTTGGAATTCGTACGAAATGCTCGAAGTCGAGTGTCCCGTAGACAACACAACAATACGGCGCGAGTGCAACGGCACAAAATACGAAGAAGTGGTGGGCTGCGGCTTGGAGGTAGATGAAGCTTGCGTTTCTTGGGGCTCGAGCGATCTCGCGTGGACGACCGCCGGCTGCAGCATGAACTCGGCGCTCTCCACGTCGTCGAGCGTGGCGTGCGACTGCCAAGTTGCGATCGCGGACTCGTCGGCAAACGAAACGGCGGCGCGCGACTTTGGTACTCAAAACGTATTCGCGACGTACTCGCAGCTCTTCTTGAAGAACACGTTTGGCGGCGCGCCTGACGTGCAACGGGCGCGCATCATGCTGGCCATACTGCTCACTTTTGTTGTCGTCGTCTTGTCGCTCATGTCCGTGGGACACCTTCGCGACGCGCGCGACGCGCGCGCAGAAAAAAAAGACGTTGGCGCGCCGACGGCGCCCGACGCGTCTTCGGTGGAGGAAATCGTTGTCCAGGAGAGATATCTCGAGTACGACGACACGCTCGACTTCTTCTTGTTGGATGATGATGCGGAGCAATCCGACGATACGGACTCGGACGTGCCAAAGATTCGCGTCGACTTTCTGGACGGTCGCGAGTTGGACGACGACCATCATCAAGCTGAAGCTGAAGCTGCTGCGATGTCGAAAGCGAGTTTTTCCGGCGGCGGAGAGGAACAGCAAGACGAAAAAGACGAACGGCCGGGGATCACCCGGCGACATTCTAGTTTCCGGGAACTCACGCGGAGCCGATCCACTTTGACCTCGCGCTTGCTCGAGAATAAAGGTGGGATCCCGCCGTGGCAACAGCGGTTCAAAGAGGCGTTGTTCGAGCACTACGTCCCTTTGAGCATTTGGGTGGTTTATAGCCACACCGAACCCCGAGCGGCGCGAATCCTGGCGTTCGCCTTCGAAATCCTGCTGGTTGGCGCGTGTTTTGCCTTCGAGAAGCAATACGAGTAAGGAGGAGGCCTTGTGTGTCGCAAGTTAAACTCGAAAACGCAGGTATCCCGACCCTGGTACGCCTATTATGATTGGCATCGTCGAGACGCGTAACGTATAGGGTGCGACCAAAAGAGGTCGGCGAGGACGTGCTTGCGACGGCGCACCTTCAGCGGGCGTCGCATGTGCAAGTGGAACGAGATGACAGGCGCGCGACGACGTGCTCGTCAGTACGTAAAGAATTTTTGATCGCAGGTTCTTGTACGTATCGAGCTCCTCCGAGCGACAGTTACGCGAAGATAGAACACTTCTGGGTTGTTCTCATCACGACAGCAATAGTCATCCCATTCATCCTAGTATTCGAAAAGGCCTTTAAAGTCGTGTGCTCGACGCGCGTTTTCCAAAAAAAATGCGGAAGTGCTCCCGCCGCCGCCGGCGCGCCTCCCATACCGGAGTCGACGACCGGAGATATGGAGCTTTCGACTCGTGATGATGATGATGATGATGATGATGATGTGTCGGTATCCGTGCACACCGAAGATATATCTGGATCGACGCGTTCGTTGCGCGCGCGGGGCGACGGCCTGTTGCCGTTGTCGTCGCCACCATTTGCGAGGAGCGCGCCTTCCTTCGCACATCTGCCGGAATCGTTGTCGCGCGCGTCGTTAACTTGGTTCGATCGACGAAGCGATTCGCAACAGGGTGGTGGACTGCCGTCGCTTCTCTCCGCGCGAGCGAGCACCTCGTTGATATCGAAGAAGTCGACGCACAAAACGACGACGCACGAAGGCCTGAAGATTCATCAAAGCGTCCCTCCGGAACGCCACTCCCGAACGATGATTAAGCCGACGCGCGTGTTTTTTCGCTGCAAGGCTGCTGCGCTCTTCGAAGACAAGACCCTCGTCGAAGAAGCAAGAGAACGGACGCCAGCAGTCTGCGAAGCGGTGGCCGCGAGGCGCGAGGAAATTCGAACCGATATCGCCACGGCCGTCGCCGAGGGCACCGTCGCGGGCGGCCGCAAGGTAAGGATAAGTCGATAAGTCGATAATTTCACCGAGGACGTCGTCGTCGTCGTCGTCGCAGGCGCGGATCCTGCACAAACTCGAGCAGGAGTTCGTCGACAAGTGGGGCTGGAGCAGGTCCCCAGCCCGGCTCCAAAGCAACGTCTTCCACATCGTGCTGCGCGAACTACGTGAGGCTTAAATAATGTTTTTTTTTGCGTAGCGAGCGTGACTGACTCTCAAAAAACAAGGTCTCGCTCGCAAATGGTACGAGATGATCGAATCTATAGAAGACGAGGAAGTTCTCGCCGCGCGACTCACGGAGTTCGCCCGCGTGAGCCAACTGTCTTGGGCCGAAAGGAAGGTGTACGAGCGAAGCGTTGGCATCGACGACGACGAAGACGCGGACCGCGGGCGCGGCCCGTCGCGAAAAGCGACGGTCGCGTCGTGTTTTGTGCTTATCGTTGTCTTCGTGGTCCCGATGTACTATCTCGTTATCGAAGCTTCGAACCAAGGCGTCAAAAAGACGTGGAGCTGGTTCTTCGACGCGCTGTTTCTGTTGGGGATGCTTTACTGTCTCGTGAACCCGACGGTGATATTCGTGATATACGTCGTCATGCCCGGGCTCATCCAAGAGAAGCTCGCGCACAACCCCAAGCTGAACAGAGCCCATTACGCGTTTTCTACCCAGCTGCCCGAAGACGCGTTCGACTTCCTGCTCGAACTGAAACCCGACTTCAAACCCTTGGTGTCGCGCCTCGTCTCGGACGAGCTCGCTCTCCACCTCAAATCGATGACGAAAACCGAACTCACCCCCGAAGTGCTCGAGGAGATCAACGTCGACATGCGCTGGAAGACGCTCGCGATGGTAAGGAGGATTTGTCCATTAATACGACGGGTTTGCAGGTCTCCGCCGGGCTCTTCCTGTCTGCCGGCTTTCTGCGCCTTCCCGAGATCGTCCAGGACACGGTCTTTGGCGAGGTCGGGTTTTGTTTTTCTGACGTTGATTCGCGACCAGGTTATCATGCTCGCCCCCCTCGCAACCTTTTTCATCGTCACGCGCGTCAAAGCCAACAGCACCTCGGCCTGGAACATGGGCATGCTCGCGCTCGCGACGATCGCGTGTTCGGTAGAAAACAAAACCTCCCTCCCAAAAAAAAACAACAACCTGACTCACGGGTGCGATGATGCAGGGTCTCTTCGTCTTCCTCGCCACGCGGCTCGTCACCTTCACGCATCGGCAAGTTCTTCTGATGCGAGAGCGGCGCCTCCGGAAAGAGAAGGAGCGCGCAGACAAGTTCATCGATCAGACCACCGACACCCGCCTTAGCGAAGAAGACGACAAGAGGTCCTGACTTTTTCTGTACACCAAACCTCTTAATAATAATAATTAAGTTTTTTTTTGTAAATTAAAGTTCCGTTGATATTTTTCCTCTTCTTCTGGAATGTTGGCGGCGGCGTTTTTGGTGACGACAACTGTTTGGCGGCGGCCGCCGCCGCCGCGCCTCGTGGCGATGCGGGATGTGCGGTCGCAGCTCGACGCGTTGATCCGGCAGACCCCGAGCGAGGTGGAGGGCTACCCGCTCGTGGCCGCGGGGTGGACCTATTACCCCGGAGTTCGCGAGATTTTGCGCGTCCACGAACCAGCACTCACCTTCGTCTTCACGGAGCTACTTGGAGACCAGAGAGAGTACGTCCATTGCCTCGAAGGAGCCACGATCGGGACGGTCGTGGAAGTGCTGGAGTGTCGGAGCTACGCGACAGAAATGTTCGCTCTCGTCCACGCGAAACACAGAGTAAAACTCGCCGAACCCGCGCGACGCGGAAGCCTGCGTCGCGGCGTGCGGTGCGAACCGTTTCTGGATCAGGAGGAGCTCGCAGAGCACGCGACGCCCGCCGAGGCCTTTGGAGCGGCGAGGGAGTTGGCGCTGGTGGACGATCCGTTAGACGACGTCGATCCGGCGTGGCTTACGGGCACCGTCCGTACCCAATCACCCCCCGAAGATCGCCATCTCCTCACGGTGCTCGAAAAGGAGGTGTGGGCCGACGTCGACCAGCTCGTGGGTTTGATCAAAAAGTCGCGGACGTCGGGAGCTTTCGAGCTTCCGGACGCGCTTCTGAGGCTTCGGTATAGAGGAATCCCCCCCCACCGCCGCCTCCTCCGCCTCTCCTTCGCACTCGACGCGCTCCTCGGGCTCGACCGCGCGGCAGAGCGCCAGCGCCTCATCGACTTCGACTCCACCGAAGCCCGCATTGCCTTCGTCCGATCCCGCCTCCAAGATGACACCCGCAACCTCGCCGCGTCCCTCGCTTTGGAGGCGATTGCTGCGTCGCCGCCGCCGCGAAAATAAATCATAATCTGCATATTCACCATTTTCCTCCTTCTTCTTCCTCTTAATAATAATAATATTGACGTGGTAGGTGGCTGTGATCTTGAGTGCCGCTACCTCACACAACGTACAGATCGTCGTCTTCTGTATCGTCGTCGTCGTCGAAGGAGAGATGTGGCCGCTGCGCGCAGCCTTCCTGCCCCTCGTTTTCGGCTCCGCAGCAATCCCAAAATTTCGCTGGCCAACCGTCGTTCTTCGGTCCGTCGCCGTAGTACCCCAAGCCGTCCCCCGATGCGCTCGCGCAGTTTGGGTGGTACCGGCACACAAACAGACCAGGGTGGTACCTGCACATATCCCCGGGACGGAACCTCCGAAGGCATTGGCGACACACCTTCGGAGGAGGAGGAGGAGGAGGAGGAGGATTGCTGCTCATGATACACTTCAGACCACCCTTACCCTTTATTCGGGGTACGATTCTTTTTTAATTCACAACAAAAAAAAATGTGGTTCGACACTAGAAAATATATTCTGGAAGGTCCACTCCCTCCGCGCACGCGCGCACGTGCGTTGCACAGGGCATCCTTTCTCGGCCTCTTGGCTAAGATCAAGTGTAGTATCTGTTCTTATCAGCTTAACCGTTGATATCTATGGCACTGCCATAGAAATGGTTAACTGAATTTGTGAGCCTCGTACTCACCGCGGCGCTTGCGCCCGGCGTGCACAGGTGTCCTCGGTCTTGCACTACCGCCGAGCGATGCCGACCCCCCCAAACCAATACGTTTCTCCAAACACCCCAAACTCAGTCGGAGAGACACTCCCCCCGCATTCGGGTGACGTGCGTTGTTTGACCCTCGAGCCAGAGAGAGCGTGGAAGAAAGAAACCCTCGGCCGCAAGCAAGAACTTTTTTTTCTTCGCGTTTCTGGCGGTCGCTCAGCCACCACACCATATGTGCACACCCTGCGTTGTAGAAAAGAAAACAGGGCGGTTAAACCAACTAGACCCTTTACTTATTATGATACGTCTGCGGCCTGCCTCCCTGGTTCTTCTTCGACTCCTCGGTGGGGGTTGAAGATCGAAGAAGGCCTTGATCATGGCGTGCCGGAGGGTGCCCTCGCGAACTGCGCCTCTTGCGAAGCTTGGAACGTCCCTTAGATTTGATCTCGGTACTGCGTTGCGATGGCATTCATTTCGAAAAACTTCTCCGAGGCGAGGTCGCTCTTCGGCCGCTCGAAGACTCGCTTCACCTCGGCGGACTCCTGCGCTTTTTGCTCGTCCGTTTTTTTTCGGTGCCGGCCGCGCGAAGGCGCCGTGGTACATTTGGGCGAAAATGATCGACTCGGGGTTTCGCCACACGAGTCGAACAACCTGCGGGCGACAGATATCCTTTCGCTGGGCAGCAACAATCTTGTCCTCTTTCTCGTCCAGCTCGAGTAGCAGGCGTTGGGCGGTCTTAGAAAAAGCGCGAGCACCAGAGAAAGATTGACGTCAGAACCCCAGCTCATGACATCAATCCTTCCCCTTATCGCATCGCATGCCGATCGACTACTCGAAGTGGGACGGCGTGGCTGTCGACGAGGAGGATGAGCCCGCGGCGGCGACGACGACGGGGCTCGACCCGTCCCGCGAGGCGCTGCGCGCGGAAGTGGAGGGATTGTTGAAGTGCGAGGACGCGGCGCTGTTGGCGATGTTCGTTGCCGTCCAGAAGCACGACGAGGGCCAGCCGTGCAACATAAACCGTCATCCGCAAATTATTGAGATGGTGCCGAAGATAGACCCCGAGCCCCTGTGCGCGCTGGCGCAGGAGCGGTTCGAGCAGCGCGACGACCGCCTGGGGCTCCTCGCGTTGGAAGCGGTTAATACGGCGGAAGCGTGCCGGCGCTACGGCGCGTTGGGACTCTTCGAGGCCGTTTGTACCCCCACGAACGACCGCGCCGTGGCGCTGCGGGAGGCCTACGCGCGCCAGACCTTTGGGAAGCTCCGCTTGAAACGGCACATGTACCGGGAAATCATCGACAAAGACCCCGCGATGGCGCGAGTTTTGGACGAACACGAGGCCAAGGAGCTCCAGGCCATCGACCCCGTGCCATCGGAAACAAAACGCCGCCAAAAAAAGCCGTGGTGGCTCCTGGTTCCATGTGTCCTTTTAGCCATATTGCTGCTCTTCAAGTAGTAGTAGGAGAAAATTAATTTGTTTTCTTGTTGCCGATGACCGACATAAACATGTTGAAGAAGATCTGGATGGTGTTGATATAGAGGAGGCGCTGGGAGGGTGGGATGAAGGCGAAGTTGATGGTGTGGGCCGGGACCCAGGTCCCCCAGGACCCCTTGACGGCGGTGAAGATATCCTGCTTGATCTTGGGGAGAATCTGGTCCGGCGTGCCGTCGAAGACGCACATGTATGTAAAAAACATGACCATGAAAATAGGCGCCCACAACGTCTGATCGATGGCAACTTTCGCGGCGACGAATAGAGGGGTAGCCCCAGCCATCACAGAATCGAGAAAATTGTAAAAATAATGTCCGGTGGTTCCGTGGATCAGAAACCCGAAGGACGCCATCTTTACCAAACGCTTCACATCAAAAGTCTTCACGTTTTCGATAAAGAGCTGCGTCAGGGCGTCGCTCAACGCGAACCCCACCAACGACGTCGTCGCTTTCGTCAGCACGGGCTTCGTCTCCAACGCCTTCTGGTAGTCCGTCCACAGCGATCCACCGCGAGCCCTCAGCGCCGTCTTGGGCGTCGGCGACAACTTGCCCAAAACGGCGACGGCCAACAACAGCACAAACAACAACTTCATCACTACTCAAGATCCTCCTCGATTCAACGTGTAGGCTTAGGATCGAAAACTCGCGCAACGGATCTTTTCAGACATTTTTGGGGGGCAGGCACACTTACACTTACTGGGGAGAGAGAACGGCATTTTGTTCATCATCGCTCGCCGGACCCGGCTTCGGCAAGACGGCGATTGTCTGCGAACGGTTTTGTGCGTTGCCCCGCGTTCAAATCGCTCTCCACCTGCTTCGCTACAAGAACGAAGCGAGACCATCACCATGCCGCGCAATCAATCGCTTCAGTCGCTTTTGCGGCGCACAAAAATTGCTGCCGGCATATACCGCAAAAAAAAGCTCGAAAAGGTGCTCAGGGCCGGAAGTTGCGATTTGAACGACGTCA
>JAQMWT010000491.1:0-68764 GCA_029834535.1 Chrysophaeum taylorii | reverse complement strand
GGTGGATATGCATCGCACGCAGATATTCTACTGGACCAATTAAACTATCATCGTGGCCCATCCTCCATCCACGCCCCTTCCTAAAGATCGTGGATGATCTACAAGCTATTCCCAAGCGCCTTTGGCTACCTAACCACATATCCAAAGACTGGATCCGGGTGTTCCCCGATCCTCCAAACATGCCCGTTCCTAAAACGTTTGCACCTTACTCTCGCACAGGTTCTGTTCAGCTTACTATGGCTGACCTTGAATCCCTCAATATGTTACTACTTCGCCTTCACTCACAACAGGCTCACGAGCAACGTACTCACTCTGTTCAATCCGAGTGTACTTACCATCAGTTGTGCTTTAAACGCTCCTCTATGGAGCCATTACCCAATGCAACACATCCTATACACGTCAAGATTTTTACAATTTTCTATAACGTGTTTGCAAGCTTACATACTAACTCACCCACACCTGTGTACTATTACATAACCGCTTTCGAAACTAACCAACCGTCACACAGGTTATTACTTACAACCTCATCAACATCACACAACTCCTACTTCTTAACTGGTGGCCACCATTCCGACGGCGACCTCACCATAGAGAACGCCACCACAAAAAACTCCACTCCCATTAACGCCTTTGGGAGCACGTATACGTTCACTGCTTCCGACATCCCCCGCGACCGGGAAAGATCCATATATCTGGAGCCATTTATGGGTTACTTGTGGATAGTCCAAGCCCTTCCCCAAGCTGGCTCCGCTACCACCTATGGCACCGCCATACAAAACCTTGTGTCCAGATGCGCTCTCGTGATGCCTGGCTGCCTTACCTACGAGGCCACCGACAACTCTTTCGATTACACGGATTCTCTTTTTGCTCTGGAAGATCATCACCTATCTCATAGTCGCCATATAGGGTACCTTCGTGGAAGTGACCGCAAACTCGGCTCTAAAATCCACTCAATGCTTGCTCCATTGCCAACCGTCCGAGGGTATGCCAATATTATTTTACTCGACCCTCGCAACGGGAAATTGCGCTACCCCACTCGACCGGAGTTGATTCGTGCTAACAACCACACCAAACAACAGGAATCTTTCCTCTTGTCTCTACGCCATGACCTTTGCTGTGACATGCTCAGCAATGCTCTGCCTGCCGGTACGTACAGCACTCTGTACAAGCACCTTTCGCTCATCGTCGCCGATATTAAATCCCTTATGTTGGACCCTACCTTCCAACATACTGCTGCCGTGACGAAGAAATCCTATGTATCCAATTTCATGACCGTTGACCAAGCCTCCACCACGTGCAGCACAGATACCTTGTCTTTGGCACAATCTTTTATGATGTCTATTTCCAGCAACTGCTTGACCGAAATGTCGTTAAACTATATATCGTCGTCCTACGAAGATACTCTCGCTACTCGTGATAATGAGGACGCACCTCCAGGTGACCCTGCTGTGCACCAGGATGACGACGCACCGCCTTCCCCTGCCTTAGACACCGAACTCAAGTTCGATGTTCGGCGCAAACGGCACATTCCCTCTCATCCAATTCCTCGCTTACCCTGATCGCCGACTGCGGTTGCGATGGAGGACGGTGCCTCATGAATCCTGAGCCTTGCGAGGGCATCCGCCCTCCCGGCGTAGGTTGGCACCTATTCGCCTCCCGGGCGGGCCGGTTGGCAGCCGGAACGTTCGCAGTGGGACGGGGTATTGCCGGGGGGCGCAGACGGAAGGTTATCGACGAGTTGGTTGTCAGTCACATCGCGGTCGCCTCGTCGCATGGCGACAAACTTGATGATCACTCTCCGCCGACCCACCTTTCGGCGCCCCTCGTCTACAGGCCCGTGATTCCGGACTGGCTCCTGTCGGTCCGGCCTGGCTCCCATGCTCGGGAGAGGTCTGAAGTTAGTTAGTTAGTTCAATTCCTCGTAAGTCCCTCGCACGCGGATCCACCGAATATCTCAATGCCAAAGAACGTGCTAATCGCTTTCACCGGGTGCATCACTGCCCCGACAACGTCACTGCCAAGGCCCCCAACGTACTTGCTCGCCCTGGATTCTCTGCTTCTGACATACCATATCGCGACTTATGCACCGACTGCATCGCACACAACAAGCGCCACCCGCACAAGCATTTCAATGCGACCAGGCCTTCTTTTGAGCAAACCCACAAAGCCGGTGAAGTCTGGGCGTGCGACGGCGGCTATGTGACCATCCCATCCGAATGGGGAGGCTTCACACATATCATCGTCTTCAAGGAACTCATTTCGAAATTTCTCTTGGTGTACTTTACACGCACCACCAACGCCACGGAGTTCACTCAAGCTCTGGATTTTGTGTATGACTTCTGTCGTACTCAACTCAATGTGCACATGCGCACCCTCTACTCCGATGCATTCAAGCCTTACTTTAGCCAGCACATTACCTCCCCGTACCGCGTCGATAAGGGCATTCAACTCATTGCCTTCCCGCCGTACACGCACTACTTTAACTTTGAAGTTGAGTCTGCCATCGGTTTCATCGCCTCCGCCTCCTCAACTCGCCTTCGTTCTCTCCTTAATGCTCACTATCGCGGCGCCAAGATCGTGGAACCCGCTATCATGTTCCCATGGGCGGTGATACACACCGTTCAAAGCTATAACCTTCTCCCGAACGCCACGCTCGAGCGCATTCATCATGCTATTCTGAGTCCGCAACAGCTACTCTACAACCAACTCAGCACTCCCCAACACGATATGCTCAAGATTTTTGGCGCTGAATGTTACCTCCTATTGGAGCCCCATGAACACCACAAGTGGGAACCGTGCCGCCGCAAATATCTGTATCTCTGTTGCGCCAACGCACAAAACCCGCTCGTCTCCCCACGCGTCGACCATCTCGCTGACGTCGTCCTCAACCCTGAAAACGGACAAATTCGTGTTTCGTCCAAGCTGCAATTCCTCTACATGTTGCAGCATCCTACTCCTGATCCTGAACTAGCTCCTCCGCCACACGCTCCTTCCGCGCCTTTCTCGCTCACACCCCACACCACTATGCAAGACCATGTCATTCAGGGGACAAGGACTCCTCATCCTCAGAGGGGGCACTCCCACCTCCTTCAGCTCCTCCTTCTTCGTCCCCTACTCCGGCCTCTTCTCCCTCTTCTGACGCTATCGCCGACGAATCTGGCTCTATGTCACCGCCGCCCTTGCTTCCTTCTTACAAAGACCTTTTTGCACAAGATGACCTCATTCTTGTCCCAGGTTCCAAACAGCCTAACACTCGCAAGGCCACTTCTATGAAAATATCCGAGCCCGGTTACAAGCGTCTACTATTGGTGCTTACAAAGCCGCTGGTGGCAAGCTCGCCGATTTCCGCTGGGATCTTCGCCACCACTTTCTTACGTTCAAGTCTCCCGCCCTCTCCGCCCTTCATCTCCGTGGTGGTATCCTCTGGTCTGCTATCTGCTCAGAGGGGGAACATGCGTTGTTAGCTCGTCTTCTTCTCCCGTTGCGCACTGACTTACTTGCCCGCTACCCGCACGTCGATGGTTACTTCGCCCACGCCAAGTGCGCATCCAGCATCCCAGCTGCAACCTTTTTAACTGCTGATGGTTCACCTACGTGCCCTATTCCTCAGCCCCTTTTATCTGCGTTCACTGAACACGCTGCTGCCTTCGGCACTTCTTCCTTACAATATGCACTTACGTACCTGGCGCCGACCAGCTTTATTGATCACAACTCATCCGAGTTTGGCGCTACTTCTGCATCTCTGGCTGACTTGGAGGAATACCTTCTGGTCTCTACAGAGTTTATCACCCAGGTCTTACGTACCGACCCTACTATCCATATCCAACTGGAATCTGCCCCTACTACTCCTACTGACGCTGTTTCCGCTTATCCCGAAGTTGCGCACACTGCCTCGACCGCAACGTCGCTAAACTATAATTCACCAGCCACTGTTGGTCCTGACGAATATAAGGTCCAAGAAGCGGACGTTTCCATTGACGAATATAAACTTAAGTGCCTCCACGGTTTGTCGCCTGAAAACAGGCACGCCTACCTCAAGGCCATCGCCAAGGAACTCCACGACATTATCCGCTTTGGCTGCTTCAAACTTTCCTTACCCGACGGTGTCTCTCGTCCTATTGACAGCAAGATGGTGCTGAAGATTAAAACAGACTCTGCAGGCAAATACGTTAAGCACAAGGCTCGCCTCGTACTACGTGGCTTCCTAGCATCTCTTGGCGCCGATTTCTTTGGTACCTTCAGCCCCATGGCCACTATGACCGCAATCCGGGTACTACTAGCTATTGCAGCATACAAGCAATTGCCTGTCTACCATGCAGACGTCCCGAACGCCTTCGTTCAGTCTGACATCGATGCCAATGTCTATGTTCAGTTACCAGACGGCATCAAGCTTATCGACCCCGATGACGCTAAGTACAAGGGCCGACGTCTACCGAAACTGCTGAAGTCACTTTATGGACTTAGGCAATCACCATCCCTTTGGAACAAAGAGATAGACGGCTTCTTCCGTAGCCTTGGTTACAAACGCCTGCATTCGGACTCTTGCCTATATGCTCGAGTATCCGCACATGCTAAGTTCGTCGTATGCAGTCTGTCTGTAGACGACATTGTTATTGTGTCCAATGACGACCCTCTTCGTACTGAATTACAGGATGCCCTCCACAAACGGTATGCTGTAGAGCAGTTTGAACCTGTCCATACCCTCCTAGGCATGCGTGTGTGTCGCACATCTGACGGCTCCATTTCTCTGGATGTGCAAGCCAAGCTGGATGAACTCTTCGCTGATCACCCTGTCTTGCAGCAACCGACCCCGCTTAAATATCCTATGTCATCGTCCTTCAAGTATAAAGATGGCACTCCCAGCTCTGAAACAGAGTTGTACATCAATTCGCACTTTGCCACCCTCCTTGGCAAGCTGGTGTTCATGCAAGTTGCCTGCAGACCTGACTTCTCGCAAGCCTTGGGCAGATGTTCGCGTGGTATGCATGCACCCACGTATGTTCACGTCCAAATGCTAGAGCACTTGCTTCGCTACCTCAAGAAGCCGGAAAACCGCTCACTTCGCCTCTGGTTTCACCCTAAAGGTAATGCCATTGAAGCTCACCTTCGCACTGTCTCCGCTAATCGAATTGATCTATCCACTGTGGTCGACTACCAACCGCAGGATGTATCTACTGGACAGTTTGACCCCTTAGTTGCCATGGTTGACGCTGACAATGCCCCTTCCTTAGCACAGGAAGATAGGAAATCTACCACCGGGTTTGTCTTCTATCTTTTCAACTGCCTTATTGGTTGGAAAAGCAAACTTCAACCGATTGTCTCCTGCTCAACTCACGAAGCTGAGTTGATTGCCCTCAGTATTTGTGCTGATGAAGCTGTTTGGCTACGCAAGCTGCTGTTGGAACTCTCCTTTGTCGTCAACCCCACCTTCTACGTCAACAATGCTAATGGTGAGAACACCGCTGACCCTGTCGACTTCGATGACAATGACAACCCAATTGCTGAAGATATGCGCTTCATCAGAAGCCTACCTCTCTTTTCTGACAATGCTGCCGCTGTTCACACCTCCAATAACCCAGATGGGACCTCTCGATCCAAGGCACTGTCGACCAGATGGTTTAAAATCCGTGAGTATATCTCGCTACAGAAAATACGAGTCCATCATGTTCCTGGCAAGCTAAACGTGGCGGATGGTTTTACAAAGCCACTTGCTGCTGAGTTCTCCACCTTTCGCTCTCTACTCGGTATGCATCATGCCTCTGACGACAATCCTTTACAGGATTGAAGATACCTAACTCTAGTGACCGCAACGTCGTTAAACTAGCCCTGGCCTTACCTTCTTTTGCCACAATTTTTTGTACGCGTGCGATTGTTGTTCATGTCTTTCTTGACACTCCCGTGGCCGTGGCATCTCTCCCAAGTTGTTTCAAAAGCGACAACCCATAACCACTGTCACTCCTACTACCTCCCAGGCTGCTACTGTCTCACCGACACCAGCTGAACCTGTTTTACTACAATCCCTAACACAGATGACCACAAGAAGAATGGTCATATTCCCATCTCAACTATCACCACTAACTTTTGTTGTGCTTGTCACAACACCGATCAGGCGCCCATACAACCTAACGTATGTGCACGTAATACTACTTCCTTCCAACCCTCCTGTGATGGGTGCTCAGCTGGTCATATACGCGCAACCATCATACGCACGTATCATTTGCCAAAGGAGCCACATACTCTCTTGACTAGCAGTCTAACGCAACATTCGTCACTTGCTCAGTTAGTCTTGTCAGTAACCGATGCAGCCACAGACTCCACCACTCAACTGCCATTCGCACTGGATCTTCGGCTTATTACTCAGATGCACCTGGAGCATCTTAACTTTCTTGTAACGCTCGAGCGAACACAAGCTCGTAAAATTCAGGCTATGTTCAAGCCCACCAAATACCACCATGTGATTCATACTGTTATCCAATCGTGGGTACAACACCTTGACGACTACGTATCATCCTTGGACGATACAAAGCCGCCACCACTCTTGGATGTAATGTTCGGTCCCACCTATACTTCGGCCGAACGGCAAGACTTTCTGCACTTCCTAAACACGAAATACCCCCTACTTGCACAGCATGTGTTGACCGAAATGTCATTTAACTACTCACTTCCCTCATCAGAATCTACTCTGGAAATGTCTTCGCCATCGACACACACTGCTTCTTCTGCCTCGCCTGATGATGTCGATGCATTGCGTCAACAAGTCGAACAACTCCAGGAAACTCTTCGCCTATATATTCACAAGGTCAACACCCTCAGCGCTGAGAATCTATCTCTGCGCACAGATCTACAGGCAGCCATTGCTTCAATTACCTCCCTGGAAAACCGGCTCTTTCCTCCTACAGCCAATGCACACGTGTTGCTTGTAACACTGTTCAAGATCACAGAGCTGTTGTCTCGCTTAATACTCACCGCTCATGATCAACATGCTATCAACTGCTCCTCCCCGGACGATCACCTCCTTCATCTACGTGACAAGTGTGACAAGTTGCTCTCATGCTGCAGAGCATTCCGTCCGCTCTCATGTGAATCTGAATGCTCTTCTATCTTCGTTCTTCTTTTTTTTTTTTGGAAAACCAACTGGACACCTTTCAACTAGATTCTCTATCGCCACCCATACATCGTTCAGCTATTGGTGTTCACCACCTTACAGCAGAAGCTGACGATGATTAACGATCCTAACACACTGTCTGTTGCATCTGTGTTTCTTAATGTTCTGTTCAAAAGGGTCAAATCGACTCTCAGTTCCACCAAGTCCAAGTCCAAGTCCTAAGACCCTTCTACACTCTTGATGCTTCGTATGTGACCTCTGTGACCATCAAGACCGTATTCCTTCCTTTTTTTCTCTTCATCATCATCTTTCTCAAGAGATGCTCTACAGTCGCACCTTGCGCTTAAGACATCTCGAGGGGGTGCAGAGAAACCTGCTGCCTCTTACCCTTATCCGTCCGTTGAGAACGTGATCTCTTCCTTACCCTTCTTCTTCCTTTCTACACAATCTAATAGTCCTCTGGTTTGTGCCTACGCTCATCATCATGGTCTAGCGCGTCCCGAGGTATGGAGCACTATACACTTAACCTTTCTCGTGTAGTGCTAGATGCCGCCTGTCGTGTTCTGAGGATATAGGGAACATAACCTTTCATTCCCCGAAATAACCTTCCAGACGTTCACGATGAGACGGGATGGTTTCCCAGGTGACTTACCACTGCTTGCTAAATGCTCTGCAGCTTTTGCGTATGTATATATACATTCGAGCACCCTTAGTTCAATCATAACTACAAATGGACACTGGGGCTCGTCGTTCCAAGGAGGAGAAAACTCCTTTGCAGTACGTACGGAGAGTGGCGCTGCCGTTTATAATAACTCGCACGCCTCATTCTCTAAGGTCTTTGCTCTAGGAGCTCCAAGTCGATCGCCACGAGTTTGCCATCGTCTTGCCAGACGTGATTTTCGATCGTGCGTTCTTCGTGCGGCTGAGACCAGCCAGCTTGCCGGAGAGCGCTGTGTACGCGCGCCAGCTCGGCCGAGAGATTAGGTTCGTCGCCCAAGACCTGCTTGCCGAGCTCGATGCCCATCAGACGCAGCGTCCCACACCACGAACGCGACACGAACAACAATCGAGCCACCGCCTTTCCTTGCAAACGTCGCAAGGCAGCGTACGCCTCAATCTCCTGCTGGAAGTGCGGACCATCGCCGTGGTCGAGGTCGAACTGTTTAACGGCAACGCGGCGCCCATTCCAACAGGCCTCGATAACGTTTCCGTTGCGCCCGTAGCCGAGATGCTTGTCCCACAGGAGTTCAACGTCGCTGGCCTCGACTTCCGGCACACCGAGAGTGTTCCGCCGCTCCCACGGGCTTCCGACATTGGCAGCAACTTGCTTTTCGTCACCACCTGTTTTCTGCTTCTTTCGAGTGGTAGGGCTGTCATTATCGCCGCCTCGATCGTCATCCGGTCCTCCTTGCGGCGGCGGCGGCGGCGAATCGGTGTTATGCGGTTCGCCATCCTCGGTTTCTTCAGGTGTCGCCCAGCCGCGCCCGTTACAATGCAGCGCGTCGGGCCCCAGCTGAGGCCTTGTTTTCGCTGCGTCAACGAGCCACGCCCACGCGCGAAGGTACTCCGGCTCGCCGACATACCATCGGCGGCTCACGCGAAATTCGACCCTACTATCGTCTCCGTTGCCCGAAATCGCAGCGCGCACAAAATACGTCCGCGTGCCACTGGTGATGACGCCAAACTCGCAATCGTTGAGCGACATCTGTCGTGCGAGCTGGCCGATAGGATTCCTCGTGCGCCAGTCGTTGTTTTCATACGCGGCCACGATGGATTCGAGACTCTCCGGAATCCGCAAGTTGTGGGTCGATTTTTCCTCGACGCAGACCAGAATGCGGCGGCGGTCGGTGGCGTCCAGGATCGTGAGGTCTGGCCTCCCTTGGGCGTCGCGGCCTTGCCCAAACGTGAAAGGAAGCGCCAAAAGCACATGATTGCATAGGTAGGCGCTCTCGACGGCCTCATTGCCATGCTCTCGCTTATTGCTCCAGCACATTGAGTAGGTGTTGAGCATCGGAAAATCCAACCCACCAGTCGGCTGGTGCGCGAGGACGCTCGCGGTGTGAGTTTCCCAGGCCATGATTTCCGACGGGAATTTGCGGCGACGAACTTCACCTCCAGCTGACATTGGACGGCTCGACTGATTCGCTGTCGCAAGCAGGCAAGGAAGCGCGCGGGATGCGAGCACGTCTTGGATCGTCTCGTGTGGCGGTTGTTGCCCGGGAAATGGGATCGCATTGCGCCGCAGGTTTCCAACGCGGCGGTCTTCCTTCTCATCTGGCGAGAGATCTCTCGTCGATCCTTCGTCGGATTCCTTACATTCCCGGTCTAAAGGCTTGGGCACGACAGCGTGTCGGTAGAGGGCCCCGTATTGCGCAACATCCTCCAAGCCAGCGAATAACCCGCGGTTGTCCTTGGGGTAGCCGAAGAAAGTGCTTAGGTCGTCGTCGTCGTATACAGCCGTCATCACCCCAAAACCGCAGTAAAACAAACCCTCTCATCACATCTGTGACATCATCGCTTCTGTGACACGCGGGGGCAAAATACAAGTTGTACCACAGGGGGGGGCGAAACTCACCCTCATAACGGTCGATTGGGGGCGAAACTCACCCTAATAACGGTCGATTTATGCCTGAGCCCAACTCCGCAATGTGTGCCCTTCGCCCGTGATTACGCGGCCCGTGTGCCGCGCGTGGTCGTGATAAGTGTGTCGGAACTTCGCCGGCGCAAACCGAAGCATGTCGGCAGGCCACCGCGGAGGCCATGGACGTCGAGTCGAGCAACGCGACCGCTCCACACGCGCCTCCAGCGAAGCATTCGATACCGAAGATTACAAAGGACGCAGTTTTCGAGCTGCGTCGGTCTTCGAACGCCGTCGGAGAGGAATCTCTTGGGGTGCAGGTGTCGACGCTCCATTTCAGCAACGATTTTATCAGTGCGAAGCTGCATCGGGGCCATCGGACACGGCTCGTCGAGCTCCAACTCCTCCAGCTCTGTCGACGAATCCTCTTCATCTTCGACATCCTCCAGCACGTCGCCCTCGGCGACCTCCTCCTTCGCCGCGTGTTCCTCGGAAGACGCCATCTTGGGCTTCGTCGTTGTTAATAATGAGGGTTTCTGTAGGCACGAGGCGAGAGCCCCTGGGGGCGAAGTCCGTCTTGCGTTCTCCGAAGCCACGCCAGGGTTGCGTTTCGAAGGACCGAGACACTGTCGACGAGCGGGCGCGGGATATCGCCCTCGAGCTGGTTAACCAGCCTGTGTGCAGTGACTTTGGCGCTCGACGGAACCAGATGAACTGTTCGCCGCGAGCTCGATGCCGAGGCATGGAGCGGCCGGCGAGGAAGGTGCGGGCTGGCGGCTGGAAGAGGACCTCGACGTCGGCCGTTCTCACGTAGAGGTTGCTGCGCCGACTCAGCTCGTCACTGAGCGCGGTCTTGGAGTAGAACCAGCCATGCCAGGGGCGCGCGAAATCGACGGCCGACGCGCACTGTCGCGAGCTGTCGACTCAAGACAAGAGAGACTGCAGCTTCGGAAGCACGTTGACGGACAGGTCGTCGTCGAAGCGTGGAGTCTGACGCATCTCGTCGGCAACGAGCATCTCGAGAACAGAGGAGCTCCTCGACGCAGTACTGGTCGAGCGGCGGGAAGCCCCAGGCTTCGTTCGGCCGTGCGACGAAGTTCATCGTCTTGGCGACGTACACGCCCTTCACGGGCCGGTGATGCTTGAGGTCGACGATCCCCTGGCGAGAAAACATCGTCCCTCTGATTTTCTGGGAAATGTCGACGCCATACTACCAATTGCGTGGGTTCGACGTTCGAGAGTCAAGTGAATGCTCGCGCTTGCCGACACGCGACACGAGAATCTATCGGGCCACGACAACAACCTGTATATCTCGCGAGATTTTTTTATTCAGAGTACGCCAGGAGCTCGTTCATAGGCTCCGACGACCGTTGCCGTCCTCCGAAAAAAAAAATGGTACACGATGCCCACACCGACCATATTCCAATTGTCGGAAATTATTTCGCACGCGCGCCGACATCGACATCGAACTCACCACTCCCGTGATCGCACGTCGCCGAAGAAGTTGACGAGGTCGCCTTGGACATCAAAGGACTCAACGCCCGCGTCGCCAGGCCCGGACGAGCTCATTTTGATGCGCCAGCGGCCGCTCAACAGCGAGAGCCATACTCCAAGAAATTAGTGGCCGGCGGGCAGGGCCTTTGACTGAAACAGAGGGTTCAAGAGAGGTCAAGGTTCGTCTGCGCGAAGGCGATGGCATCGCGCGGACGCTGGGAGCACGGGGTCACGCTGCTGCACCTCCCAAATCAGGCGCTTCTTCTGCGGACGATGCTCCTTTCGACCCCTCTTCACGACGATCGGTAATTCTATGTCGAACTGCTCGCCCTTCACGATCAAGCGGGCGGTCCTGTGGCGTAAGGAGAATTTAGGCCTACCTGGCGTGCCTTCGAATCCTGGCTCGCCGCTCTCGTCCGTGCCCTTGATGGAGTCACTGGACGAGGATGGCCGTTCTCTCGCCGCACAACCAAAAAAAAGTGCCTGGTCCTCACAACTTGAGGATCGGCTGTTGCTTTATGATTAAGATATTATCGAAACACAGAAATCAGGGTGTCACATGTCACGGAGAAGGAAGATGATGTCATAAAGAAAACTGACATCATCATGACGGAGTAGGGTGCCCCTGATAAGGGGGGGGGGCTATGAGAGGGGTAAGCCTTAGGAGGCGGGATTTGCCGCCACAGGACTCCCCTGGTAAGAATTCGAGCTGCCCAGCGAGGTGCTAGCGCGAGGAGCGCGGCTTCGCCTTACGAGCATTTCGTGAACGAATCTTCTGGTAAACGCGGGTGATGACCGGTTCAGGAACTCGGCCACTGCGTAAAGTAAACTGGGGATCAACACATCAATCTCGTGCGGAGCGAAATCCGTGACACAAGGAGATGTGTTGGAGGAAATTCTGGACTTGTCGGTGAAACTTCGACCTTCAACGTCCTTGAACTCGGGCTTGAGTTTGCGGTGCGAAAGGTGAGAGGTCGGCTTGAAATAAGCGACATCATCGTTCGGACCAAAATCGGAATAGAAATGTAGAGCAACACGATCATTCTGGTAATCGTAAGGCTCGTAAACTTCGGCGACATAAATCTTCTTGCGCGAATCAGAGCGCTTCCGGTCAGGAATCCGGAAAACAACAAACTTACCGTGCTGATAATCATCACGGAAGGTTTCTTCGGGTTTGCGGATGGCTTGATCAACGATCGGAGGTACCATCACAGGCGTGATCTGACTAACATGAATACGTCGTTCTTCGGGCGGAGAGTCCAGAGACTCTATCCTATAGGTGACCGGGGAAAGGCGTTCCTTGATAATAAACAGCCCTCGCCATTCCGGTCGAAGTTTGTTCTGAAGGAAAGGAATGTAGAGCAAAACGTGCGATCATTCCTTGTATTCAACATCGACATCATCGGCATTGTAGGCCAGTCGTTGTTTCTTCAAAGCTTTATCACGAGCCTCGCGGACGATCTTCGTATAATACTTCAATCGTTCACGAGTTTCGGCGACTGCATCAGAGCGAGTCTTCGGCAACAGTCGTGTATCAAAGTCCATAAGCGTGTAGTCAGTAGGCAGCATCGGCTGACGGTTCAGGCGCAGCATAAAGGGAGAAATCTGCGTGCCTGGAATAAACTTGCGGTTGTAACAAAACGCAATATAATGGGCAAAGTCGGGCCAATCCGTGATGTTCCGGCCCTGAAGGCAAGCACGGAGGAAGGCCTTGATAAAATCGGTTAACACGCTCAGCCGGGTTCGACTGGGCATGATAAGGAATCGTAGTTTGGTATCGTGTGTTGAAGAGATGGCAAAACTCGCGCATCAGCTTGTTCACGAACTCTTTACCGTTGTCGGTACGAATCATCTGGGGCAAGTAGCCCTTGAGGAGGATGTTAATGACTAAAGACTCGAGGACGGACTCAGCAGTCTTATCGTTCAAAACATCCAGAATCAAGAAATGAGAGAACGGATCAAAAAACACTAGAAGATACGTCTCGGGACCAGCGCTGGGCAAGGGTCCAAATAAATCCATGCAAAGAACAGCGCCATCACCATCGTAGACGGGCTGTTGCAAGAGTCCGGCTCGTTTCGGCTCCGGCGTACGAGCTTTCTGGCAAACTAAACATTCAGCAATGAAGACTCCAACTTCGTTCAACATGTGGGGCCACCAAAATCGTTCTTGGATAGCCTGGACGGTACTGTGACGTCCCATATGACCACCGTTAACCGGAGTGTCATGGTAGAGTCGAATAATGCGCCTGCGCAACGTAGCAGGGGCAACAATCATCGGGTGCAAATCAGCAGAAATGCGGTAAAGAACGCCTTTAACGACTTCGTATCGTTCGTTCGCTCGGGAACGTCGCGGCGTCTGACCTTGGGCCATTCGGTAGCGAATATCCTCGCAAGTAGCATCAGATTCTTGCTCACGTGCGATTTCGGCAACCGTCATATTATCGGGTATCTTATCGATATAATCTTTGTAAGCGGCTACGTCCTTGAAGACCTGTGGCTCATCACGCGCACGGTTCTTCCGACGTTGTCTCGTAGCGTGAGACGTAGCCAATTTCATCGGATCCTTTTCAGGGTCTTCGTCTTCGTCTTCCGGCAGTTCGGTCGTAACAAACGACATTATGAAGTGGCAGCCGGAAGCGGGAATTCCTCGGTCATCAACAGGTCGGGGAAGCTCTTGGAACACCAAACAAGCGTGGTTCAAAGGTTCTCCAAACTCGTCAGTCTCGATGACATGATCTATCGGATTGCGGGAGAGACAGTCAGGGATACTCATTCCCGGTGACTTTCCCGGCTTGTAACCAAGTTCAGGGTCAAAATTGGCGAGGTGCATCGCCCAACGAGCAAGCTGCCCAGACGAGTGCATCGCCTTGCGTAAAAACGTCGAGTTTCGGTGATCGGTCTCCAAAACAGTCCGGTGCCCTTCTATGTAGGCTCGAAAGTGCTCTAGAGAAAGTATAACTGCGAGCAGCTCTAACCGACGGGGCTCATAATTGCGCATCTCCTTCGGCACAGCTCGGCTCCAGTATTCAATCACTCGTTCTTCTCGAGTTGCTCTTCCGGCATCGTCCTTGACTTCGACAATCTGGAAGAGATAGGCACCAAGTCCATCCTTGGAAGCATCGGATCGGATCTGAAAAGGCAGTTCATAATCAGGGTGGTAGACTCCTCGGGAATCAACCAAAGCTTCAATAATCGTATCCCAAGCTTTCTGACACTCGGGCGTCCATTCGAACTTTACGCCTTCGAGGCATAATCGTCTCCGCGGTTCCACGATCTTCGAGTAGCCCTTCACATATCGCCGGAAGTAATTACTCATGCCGATGAAAGAGCGTATTTGGGTCTTCGGGAAAGTATTCGGTAAAGTACCTGGAATCGGCATCTTCTGCAGTGCTTCCAGCGTCTTCGGATTCGGCTTGAGGCCTTCTGGAGTCGAGATGTGTCCCAGAAATTCTATATCATCCTTGAGAAGGTGGAACTTCGCGGTTCGACCGCTGTACCCTCTCTTTGCCAAAATGACACATCACTTCGATCAAAACTTGTAAATGTCGATGAAGATCGTCGGATCCCATCATAATATCGTCAACAAACGCAACCAAGTCTCGATACATCCATTTCGAAAGGTCGCTCGCCATTTGCTTGCAGAAAAGAGCTCCGGCCGTCTTCACACCTAGAGGTAATCGCAAGAAACTATGAGCACCAAGTGGGCTAACCATCGTGACAGCGTCTTGCGCTGCCGGATCCAGACGAAGGTTGTGGTATCCCCTTCTAATATCAATGCATGTCCGCCATCGTCGCATAGCGAGAAAAGCTAAAGCATCATCTTGTCGAATGTTCGGCCAACTGTCATTGACCAATTGATCGTTGAGCTGACGTAAGTCAACTGCAGCACGGAACGCGCTTGACGTTCCAATCTCAGCTCCTTTCTTCGGAAGCATCAACACAGGCAAGCCCCAAGGTGAGTTGGCCGGACGAATGACTCCATCCCGGCACCACTCGCTGATCTGCTTGCGGAGACAATCGAGCGTCAATCGGTAGGGCGTCATCTTAATCGGTCGCGGATTCGCGTCTTTGAATCGTAGAGACACAGGAGGTGAGTCCACAGGTCTCATAATCGGGTCGAAAAAGGCCCAAGAATATTGCACACAGTGACGGAGCATCAGTATCGCCTCATCATCTAAGTGCGGATTGTCAGGAATTCCTAACTCCTGAACAACCTTGTCAACTTCTTCCTTCGTAGGAATTTGAACTTTCATGGCTCTGTTATCCTTGACATGCTCAGGAGTTTGCGGTAGCGGTGCACCCTCAGCATCGCGCGGCGCATCTTTCCATGGCACATCAAGCTTTTTCTCATATTTTAGTCTCACTTCCGGGTGGCTTTTGTTGATCCTCTCGCCTTTGACACGAACACTCGGCTCGCTCTTGATCTTCGGTTCCCGATCTCGCTCAGGATCTGGCGGAACGTCCAAATTTGGTTGTCGGGGGGGAGCAGCTGAAGAAGCATGAGACGTCCCCGGCTCATCTGTTGCACGCGGAATCAACGGTACCTCTGGAGGTTTCCATTTGGTGCGATCTTGGAGATCATCAGTTGATACCCATCTTACGACACGTGTGCGCGTGTTTAACAGCGGAACTTGTACGTGACGAAGGGTGGTTTCATCAATTTGCAAATAATAATCAAACGGTCGGTCTGCAGGACCCAACGCCGAGGCAAAGCTTCGCCGCTCAAGTGAAAATCCTTGGTCACGGAGTTGTGCAGATCGAGCACTATAAGGTCATCGTGTCTGGTGGCACGACGGACGCCAAGTGTTTCAACGAGGTCGTCCTGGAGAAGCCGGCCCAATCAAAATCAAGGGGCATTGTCAGCAACTCCGAAGTCATTTTCAGATTCAGAGATCTGTAATCGGAACGGTGCGGTCCTACGCGAAGCGGGACACGCGT
This sequence comes from Chrysophaeum taylorii, assembly GCA_029834535.1. Taxonomy (NCBI): domain Eukaryota; class Pelagophyceae; order Pelagomonadales; family Pelagomonadaceae; genus Chrysophaeum; species Chrysophaeum taylorii. Next base: position 52,649 of record JAQMWT010000491.1, on the reverse strand, counting down.
AACGGTATAAGCTGCGTCTGTCGCGGCTCGTGATGATCCTAAATTGTTCATCTGAAGTAAATGTCGTTCGTCGGCGTAGCCAAGCGCGGCGGCGAACTCTTGTTGCATATTCTTGCAAGTCTTTGGAACTGCGCGCAAATGGAGCGGATGGCTGGAAACCAACAATCGCACGCGACAGCTCATCAAACTGGGCGTTATGTCGTAAAAATTGACGACAGACACGTAAGGGTGCAAACGTGCAACATAAGAAATTACCGAGGAACCCTGCTCTATCAACCACATGAAGAAACCAGCCATCTTGCATAATTTCATCGTCCAGTGGGTGGCGGTGACTCCCTTCCCATCATCTCTAGACGTCAAGTTGCACAGAGCGGAGTGTACGCAGGGTGGCGACGCGATACACATCGACGACGACCATTCCGCGTAGGGTAAATAAGATTCGATCAACCGTAAGGTTGTAACATAGCGACCACACTGTGTGTGCTGCACCACAGGAATATTCGGAAAGTTCTTGTGGTGGATCTGGTTGGCGGTGTCCGACGCATCGAGTGCTAGCACGACTCGAAACGACGTCCCACACATTTCGTTGGCTCGTTGGAGACCTAAAGTACTGCCTCCGGCTCCACTGAACAGCATCACCACCTTGCGATAAGTGATTGGAAGCCATTGAACCTTTTCGTATCGGCGGCGGATCTTTGTTTCGGTGATCTCGGGGCACTTCTTTTCATCTTCTTCCGACCTTCGAGCGAAATCGTCGTCGCCTTCGGGCCGTTTGAGGGAGGACTTGTCCGCCATAGCGGTCGTAGCGTCCTTCTGCGCCGTGCTCAGCAACATCGGCGGGAGAGACGCGTCGCAATGCGCCAAATGACTAGCGACGGAAACGGTGAAAGAAAAGCTCCCTTTGTCGTATCCTTCTTCACATTCTTTCGTAAGTTCGTTGATCGTAGAGACGTTTAACTCATCTTCGTACCGAATAATATCGCCAATCGCGAGAACCTCGCCTTGCGTGACGATCGTCGGCACTTCTTCCGCGGCAGTAACCGCAACCCGTGCAGCGGACCGGTCGTGCTCTTCGCAAGAAGAACACATTCCTTCGACAACGCCCAACTGCTCGTTTTCTGCAAACGTAGCGACTAAAACGTGTCCCATTTCCATAGGCTTCGACAAAATAACCGGTAGATTGTAAGTTCGACCGGGCTCGATTTGAAGCGTGCGCTCAGCGTAAGCCACTACTACTCGCGCGGCTTCTCCCGGAGCTGGGGGGAATTTGGTCGTAGCATGTCCCCGCGTAGCCAAGGCTACCGTTCGTTCCGGCGGCGGGCTGCGGAGGTCATTAATCGTGCTCAACCTAGCGTAAACTCGAGTCTTGACTAGGTCGAGACTCTTCCGAAAGGCATCGTGTTGATGATTGTAAATCGGCACGGTTATCGGGTCTCGATCGTAAATAGACCGAAAGGTCACGATGGGTGCATCGACTCGTTCGTACTTGACTTTAATCTTCTTGCGCCCGTAGACGACTTGGGTTCGATAAAAACAGATCCGATCTTGGGGTAGTCCACGACGGCTCCTAAAACTCGTATATCGCGCCCTCCCAACAGGAACAAATAGTTCGTATCGGCCACAATAGCGACAATGGGGGGCGGCGATGTTGTCGGCGAGAGCGACCCGAATCGCGATCCAACGAAAGATCGTCGTTGTATTCAACCGCGATCCGCACAGCCTGCGCTTAATCGGAAGTTCGCCTTCATCGAAAATCAGCTTATCTTTGGCCAACTTTCTGACCATTTCTCGGCAAATATAAGAAACATCTGCCATTCCATCGACACCGATGGTCGTCGAGAATTTCGGTCCGTCACGATTCCTGTAGATGTGACAGGCCATAAACGTAGGAGTACCCGTATCTGAACAACTCAGGGTAACCAAATCATCTTGGATCGTCTTGCCGTCTCGCGGCGTCAAAGCAGTGTGGGCACATTGGGCTCTGACTCGCTCATCTCCGGGGTTGGGCATCGATACCGCGGCTTGAGCTCTCGTATCATCTGTTGTTGGCGTCATCGACGTAACGCTCGCGGCAGCCTCTTTATCTGGCGGCTTCCGCTCTTCCTCCATGACAATCTCGGAGGGAATCAGGGCTGGTAGGGGATCCTGATCTTCGTGGTTCTTGAAAGCAAAGGACCTCTCCCATAACTCATCTATTTCGTCATTCCACAATGCATCCGTAGATTCATTCGTACTTGGTTGATCATCCTTATCATCGGCGATCGGTTCCGTGTCGGCGGCGGCTTCGAGTCCGTAGCTGAGCGGTTGTTCTGGTGGCTTCTTTAGCAAGAAGTTCCGAGTTCTCGTCCACCAATCCTGCAGGTTCCACGTTGGATCGTCTTCGTCTTCATCGAGAACGCCGCTAATCTTTTTCTTAAACCTATCCTTTTCTTCCGGCGGCGTGTCCGTGGCTCGATCCGTCGTAACCGAAACTGTTTCGGGGGGGTCCGCAGGAAAAGATGGCGTCGTCCCCGACGTCAACTCTATCGTAAGATCGTCGTCCGCATTACTCGCTATGATCATCGTCTCGTCCGTCGAATGATCACACGAGCTATCACTGCAGAAATCCTTGTCTGGCTCACAGCCAGTTCGGTCGCCAAAAGTCGTCCCTGGAGGGTCCAAAGATAAACCGATAGCGTCGAGGGCTTCCTCGTCAAAAACAAACGGTGCGTCGTCGGTGGACAACTCGTCAAGTAACGTTATCGCGGATACTGGTTCACAAGGTCTCGCTTCTTCATCTTCCGAATCTGAATCGTCTTCCCAGTATCGTGGAGCTTCGAGGTCATCGCTCGACTCTTCGAGTTCATCGCTCGACATATCCTCATAAATCTGTGCCAAAGACCGACGACCGGTCAGCACGTCGTTGGGTGGCTCGTCCATCGGCGGGCGAGCAAGATCGTCGAATGCGGCCGCGGCAAGGGCGTCGGCTGCGTCGTCGGTGCGGGTGTCCGTGTTCGGGTACACCATCACTCCTAATGGTAACTGTTGACCGCAAGGGGTCGTAAACGCGAACGTTGCAGACGAATGTCCCGAGTCTTCCCGGTAACGACCATCGTCCGAATTTCGATCGCGAGATCTTCGTCGCCGGCGGCGGCGTGAATGTCTGCTAGAGCCCCGGCTTTCTTTCCGTCGGCGCGGGCGCGAGAGCTGCTACGCCTCTTGTCGCGGCGTCGGGGGCTCCGGCTATCTCGACGGCCCGGTCGTGTCGAAGACGATCGGCCGTGTCCATCCTTCAAGTGCTTCACGGAATCCACAACCGTGGTCAGCTGCGTGCCCATATCGTTGAGTCTGCTCTGAATATCGTGAGCGGCGCCCGAACCGAGGGTGGCATTGGAACTGCCGTCGTCACGCGAATGACTATCTTTCTTTTGTCGGCTCTCCCATCGTCCCCGAGAGATGGGCTTTTACTGTCTTCGATGTACTTACACATCGCCACATAATAGTCGTCAGGCTCTCGGTTGCAAATGACCCGGTTCCCGTGTGCATCCTTTTCGTGGGTCGTTAAGAAAAACCCACAATCCTTGCATGTGCTCTCGAACCACTTTTTCGGATTCTCTTCTAGACGCAATGCTTCATATTTCGTCGTTTTATCTTTCGGTCCCGAGGCGAGCGCTCGTCCTCCGCGTCCAGACGGTGGCTTCTGCGGCTTCCCGCCCGACGGATTCGTTGAATTTCGGCTGTTCTTCTCCGCCATGGCGGTTGCGAAATCGTTCTCGAGCCGTGTAATCAATGACAACGTAGACGTAAACGTTTTATACGTCGTCGGGTGCCCGCTGCGCATGGTTCGCACGCGGGATTCAATTCACTGGACTCCAGTCCACGTATCAAGTAAGAAATGATCTCCACGTCGTTGAGATCTCGGTTGGCCACAGAGCAGTACGCCATGGCCTCTTTCTGAAATTTGATGCAACAAGTATGCACGTGGCGTTCCCCAGATCGTTTCGGAACGGTCGCTTGGGTCGTGCCTTGCAGTTTCCGTAGCGATTCTTCTGCCGTCATCGGCAATGGGCAACTCTCTCGGAAATATCTCAAAATCTTGAGGCAGTACTTCTCATTCAGTCGTCGTAAGCGTCGTACCACTGAACCATACTCCTCGTCGTCGATATCCCGACGTAAATAAAAGACGCTGTGATCGAGATCTTTACACAGGTCTTCGTACTTCTTTAAGTGTTCTCGAAAAATTGGTGCGACTGTGTCGCGCAGGCTCGCGGGCAGCAGGTACCGCAGCTTCTCCAGGCTAAAATGGTCTTCGGCTAGCGTGCTCATCACCGCGCCCGCATCTAAATCGAACTGGTCCTGATCGCGTCCATCAAGAACAAGTTTAAAAGTTTCGGTCTTTAATCCGGAGGTCGATCGCCGATCCTTGTTTCGGTCGTGTTTACTAATGCACTGGCGAACCGATCCGTGAAAGCCATCAAGAACTCTTGGTTGTCGATTCTTCCGTCGCCAAGCGTCTCCTCCTTCTTCGTAATCGTCGTCTTCATAGCGCGGCTTCCTAGCTTTCGCGCGTGATCGTGTAGTTGGCGGCTCTTCCTCAGCTCGGGACCCCGGGCTGCTCGCTCGCCTCGATCGACCCGGCGTACGCAACTCGTCTCTTTCTCGGGTCAACGAATTAACTTGATCTTGAGGTCATCTGCTCGAGCGTTGGCCCTCCGCACTTGCTCGTAATTATTCTGCCTCCTTCCGCTGTAGCCGCTCGTTTCGACTTTCTTCTTCTATTTGTTTTAAAGTCGTTCCTGCGCGCGTTCGTTCTCTTCGCGTAACGCCCGCAATGAGCCTCTGCGATCCGTTCATTCCGATACATTCGGGGTGCACGCGTTGACGGGGCTGTCGGTCGTGCCCCTCCGCGGGTTGCCGTACGTCGAAGAATCTTGCGAGGCGGTACGCTGCCCGGTGACTCGAGGTGCACGAGTAATTGAGCTAGTGCGCGTCCCTGCGTACATCTGCTGCCGCGAGCGACTTGTCCGCGTCATCTACGATGTCGGGGCGTCGGCGGCGAGCGTTTCGAAGTCGCCGACGCAGCCGTGGGTATAGTAGACGGTTGCGTCTATCCGCGCGAAGAGCTCTTCATCGGTTTGCCAGCGGGGGTCCCGCCGAGAGATCGCCTTGTGGACGTGCAACTGTCGCCGCGTCGTCGCGCGTTTGAATCAGGCGAGTTGAGAGAGGCGGCAAGTCGCTGTGCCATAGCCAACACGCCGGTCGCAGTGTTTGATGCTATATTCGGTTATTTAGACGCCAAATTCGAGGCCTGTCTCCCTTCAACAGGAAGGCTTCAGCAGAGGGTTATGACACAACTGGAACGCAGACGTCACCACGCAAAGTTCATTCAAATGACTTCGCTACCTGCGAGCCTCAAGAAGCCTTAGACAAACAACGCCACGACTGCCAGCGTCGCTCGATGCGGTGGGTAGTATAGGTTGTTGAAGGATCGATCCCCATACAAGCGCGTTTGACCATGATTTTCCCTAAGCAAGTGCAGATCGACCGGCCCCACCAACGCCGCTTGGCCACTTTCGAGTACGACTCAGAAGGCGTCGATCGGCACTTGGAGACCCAGCAAATGTCCTGGTTAGCAAGTCTCGGCAGCGGAGATGTTTTGGGTCACTTCGTTTTGGGGCAAGACGATCGAGTTTCTCGAGCTTTGGTTACAAGCAATCTCTTCGTCTAGACTTCGAGAGGGCTATTTTTTCAACCAAAGGATTAGGCAGGGGACCTGTGGCGGCAACTCCCGCCTCCTAAGGCTTACCCCTCTCCTAGCCCCCCCCCTTATCAGGGGCACCCTACTCCGTCATGATGATGTCAGTTTTCTTTATGACATCATCTTCCTTTTCCGTGACATGTGACACCCTGATTTCTGTGTTTCGATAATATCTTAATCATAAAGCAACAGCCGATCCTCAAGTTGTGAGGACCAGGCACGGAAGTTGTTTTTGGTTGTGTGGCGAGAGAACGGCCATCCTCGTCCAGTGACTCCATCAAGGGCACGGACGCGAGCGGCGAGCCAGGATTCGAAGGCACGCCAGGTAGGCCTAAATTCTCCTTACGCCACAGGTGGTGGAGGATATGAGATTCGAGCGACCATATTGGTCGCAGCGGACGAGTGCATCTTGCATTCTCTACACGGTCCGGACAAGCCGTGCGCGCCCTGATCAAGCGCGCCGACGAAGAGTTCCAGGAGGACCACTGCCGTGGGGAAGTTCCCCGCCGGATACGTTAGTCGTCAGAGGAGACGACGCGCGATTCGGTTCTAGCCGACGCGCAACCCGGGTACCGCTGCCGCAGGCGAGCGGAGTGAGATCGCAACTCACTGAGGCCTTGATTGCCGGGCAGAGACAAATTCTGCCGCCACCGGACTGATAGATCGGTCGGTGGAAGACCCACGCGACGACGATATTACGCGTGTCGTGGACGAGTAGAAGTCCCAGAGTCGAAGGAGCACGAGAACGACGACGACTCAACCATTTTGGACCCGCTCTGATCTCGGCCGATTAGAACGAGCCAGAGCCGATATGGAAGACGATGATGCTGCCGACGAGCAGATGCGATATGACGAACCGCCAAGCCGTCAGGATGAGACGAGCGAGGGGAACGATGACGATGATAACGATGATGAAGAGCACGACACTGAAGCTGACAACGAGGAAGAAGAGCTAGACTACAACAACGGCGAACCCGCGGAGAGACGGCCTGGAGGACGACCGACAGCCCCGTCAACGCGTGCACGAACCCCGGATGTAACGGGAATGAATGAGTTCTACGAGGCTCATTTGCGGGCGTTACGCGAAGAGAACGAACGCGCGCAGGAACGACTTTTGAAACAAATAGAAGAAGAAAACGATCGAAAGGAGCGGCTACAGCGGAAGGAGGCAGAAGAATTACGAGAGCAAGTGCGGAGGGCCAACGCTCGAGCAGACGACCTCCAAGATCAAGTCAATTCGTTGACCCGAGAAAGGGACGAGTTGCGTACGCCGAGTCGATCGAGGCGAGCGAGCAGCCCGGGGTCCCGAGCTGAGGAAGAGCCGCCAACTACACGATCACGCGCGAAAGCTAGGAAGCCGCGCTATGAAGACGACGATTACGAAGAAAAGGAGGAGACGCTTGGCGACGGAAGAATCGACAACCAAGAGTTCTTGATGGCTTTCACGGATCGGTTCGCCAGCGCGTTAGCCAAACACGATCGCAACAAGGATCGGCGATCGACCTCCGGATTAAAGACCGAAACTTTTAAACTTGTTCTTGATGGACGCGATCAGGACCAGTTCGATTTAGATGCGGGCGCGGTGATGAGTACGTTAGCCGAAGACCATTTTAGCATGGAGAAGCTGCGGTACCTGCTGCCCGCGAGCCTGCGCGACACAGTCGCACCGATTTTTCGAGAACACTTGAAGAAGTACGAAGACCTGTGTAAAGATCTCGATCACCCAGCGTCTTTTTATTTACGTTGGGATATGGATGACGAGGAGTATGGTTCAGTGGTACGACGATTACGACGACTGAATGAGAAGTGCTGCTTCAAGATTTTGAGATATTTCCGGGAGAGTTGCCCATTGCCGATGACGGCAGAGGAATCGCTACGGAAACTGCAAGGCACGACCCAAGCGACCGTTCCGAAACGATCTGGGGAACGCCACGTGCATACTTATTGCATCAAATTTCAGAAAGAGGCCATGGCGTACTGCTCTGTGGCCAACCGAGATCTCAACGACGTGGAGATCATTTCTTACTTGATACGTGGACTGGAGTCCAGCGAATTGAAATCCCGCGTGCGAACCATGCGCAGCGGGCACCCGACGACGTATAAACGTTTACGTCTACGTTGTCATTGATTACACGGCTCGAGAACGATTTCGCAACCGCCATGGCGGAGAAGAACAGCCGAAATTCAACGAATCCGTCGGGCGGGAAGCCGCAGAAGCCACCGTCTGGACGCGGAGGACGAGCGCTCGCCTCGGGACCGAAAGATAAAACGACGAAATATGAAGCATTGCGTCTAGAAGAGAATCCGAAAAGTGGTTCGAGAGCACATGCAAGGATTGTGGGTTTTTCTTAACGACCCACGACAAGGATGAACACGGGAACCGGGTCATTTGCAACCGAGAGCCTGACGACTATTATGTGGCGATGTGTAAGTACATCGAAGACAGTAAAAAGCCCATCTCTCGGGGACGATGGGAGAGCCGACAAAAGAAAGATAATCATTCGCGTGACGACGGCAGTTCCAATGCCACCCTCGGTTCGAGCGCCGCTCACGATATTCAGAGCAGACTCAACGATATGGGCACGCAGCTGACCACGGTTGTGGATTCCGTGAAGCACTTGAAGGATGGACACGGCCGATCGTCTTCGACACGACCGGGCCGTCGAGATAGCCGGAGCCCCCGACGCCGCGACAAGAGGCGTAGCAGCTCGCGCCCGCGCCGACGGAAAGAAAGCCGGGGCTCTAGCAGACATTCACGCCGCCGCCGGCGACGAAGATCTCGCGATCGAAATTCGGACGATGGTCGTTACCGGGAAGACTCGGGACATTCGTCTGCAACGTTCGCGTTTACGACCCCTTGCGGTCAACAGTTACCATTAGGAGTGATGGTGTACCCGAACACGGACACCCGCACCGACGACGCAGCCGACGCCCTTGCCGCGGCCGCATTCGACGATCTTGCTCGCCCGCCGATGGACGAGCCACCCAACGACGTGCTGACCGGTCGTCGGTCTTTGGCACAGATTTATGAGGATATGTCGAGCGATGAACTCGAAGAGTCGAGCGATGACCTCGAAGCTCCACGATACTGGGAAGACGATTCAGATTCGGAAGATGAAGAAGCTACACCTTGTGAACCAGTGTCCGCGATAACGTTACTTGACGAGTCGTCCACGGACGACGCACCGTTTGTTTTTGACGAGGAAGCCCTCGACGCTATCGGTTTATCTTTGGACCCTCCAGGGACGACCTTTGGCGACCGAACTGGCTGTGAGCCAGACAAGGATTTCTGCAGTGATAGCTCGTGTGATCATTCGACGGACGAGACGATGATCATAGCGAGTGATGCAGACGACGATCTTACGATAGAGTTGACGTCGGGGACGACGCCATCTTTTCCTGCGGACCCCCCCGAAACAGTTTCGGTTACGACGGATCGAGCCACGGACACGCCGCCGGAAGAAAAGGATAGGTTTAAGAAGAAGATTAGCGGCGTTCTCGATGAAGACGAAGACGATCCAACGTGGAACCTGCAGGATTGGTGGACGAGAACTCGGAACTTCTTGCTAAAGAAGCCACCAGAACAACCGCTCAGCTACGGACTCGAAGCCGCAGCCGACACGGAACCGATCGCCGATGATAAGGATGATCAACCAAGTACGAATGAATCTACGGATGCATTCTGGAATGACGAAATGGATGAGTTATGGGAGAGGTCCTTTGCTTCCAAGAACCACGAAGATCAGGATCCCCTACCAGCACTGATTCCCTCCGAGATTGTCATGGAGGAAGAGCGGAAGCCGCCAGATAAAGAGGCTGCCGCGAGCGTTACGTCGATGACGCCAACAACAGATGATACGAGAGCTCAAGCCGCGGTATCGATGCCCAACCCCGGAGATGAGCGAGTCAGAGCCCAATGTGCTCACACTGCTTTGACGCCGCGAGACGGCAAGACGATCCAAGATGATTTGGTTACCCAGAGTTGTTTAGATACGGGTACTCCTACGTTTATGGCCAGTCACATCTACAGGAATCGTGACGGACCGAAATTCTCGACGACCATCGGTGTCGATGGAATGGCAGATGTTTCTTATATTTGCCGAGAAATGGTCAGAAAGTTGGCCAAAGATAAGTTGATTTTCGATGAAGGCGAACTTCCGATTAAGCGCAGGCTGTGCGGATCGGGGTTGAATACGACGACGATCTTTCGTTGGATCGCGATTCGGGTCGCTCTCGCCGACAACATCGCCGCCCCCCATTGTCGCTATTGTGGCCGATACGAACTATTTGTTCCTGTTGGGAGGGCGCGATATACGAGTTTTAGGAGCCGTCGTGGACTACCCCAAGATCGGATCTGTTTTTATCGAACCCAAGTCGTCTACGGGCGCAAGAAGATTAAAGTCAAGTACGAACGAGTCGATGCACCCATCGTGACCTTTCGATCTATTTACGATCGAGACCCGATAACCGTGCCGATTTACGATCATCAACACGATGCCTGTCGGAAGAGTCTGGACCTAGTCAAGACTCGAGTTTACGCTGGGTTGAGCACGATTAAAGACCTCCGCAGCCCGCCGCCGGAACGAACGGTAGCCTTGGCTACGCGGGGACATGCTACGACCAAATTCTCCCCAGCTCCGGGAGAAGCCGCGCGAGTAGTAGTGGCTTACGCTGAGCGCACGCTTCAAATCGAGCCCGGTCGAACTTACAATCTACCGGTTATTTTGTCGAAGCCTATGGAAATGGGACACGTTTTAGTCGCTACGTTTGCAGAAAACGAGCAGTTGGGAGTTGTCGAAGGAATGTGTTCTTCTTGCGAAGAGCACGACCGGTCCGCTGCTCGGGTTGCGGTTACTGCCGCGGAAGAAGTGCCGACGATCGTCACTCAAGGCGAGGTTCTCGCGATTGGCGATATTATTCGGTACGAAGATGAGTTAAACGTCTCTACGATCAACGAACTTACGAAAGAATGTGAAGAAGGATACGACAAAGGGAGCCTTTCTTTCACCGTTTCCGTCGCTAGTCATTTGACGCATGGCGACGAGTCTCCCCGCCGATGTTGCTGAGCACGGCGCAGAAGGACGCTACGACCGCTATGGCGGACAAGTCCCCCCTCAAACGGCCCGAAGGCGACGACGATTTCGCTCGAAGGTCGGAAGAAGATGAAAAGAAGTGCCCCGAGATCACCGAAACGAGATCCGCCGCCGATACGAAAAGGTTCAATGGCTTCCAATCACTTATCGCAAGGTGGTGATGCTGTTCAGTGGAGCCGGAGGCAGTACTTTAGGTCTCCAACGAGCCAACGAAATGTGTGGGACGTCGTTTCGAGTCGTGCTAGCACTCGATGCGTCGGACACCGCCAACCAGATCCACCACAAGAACTTTCCGAATATTCCTGTGGTGCAGCACACATGTGGTCGCTATGTTACAACCTTACGGTTGATCGAATCTTATTTACCCTACGCGGAATGGTCGTCGTCGATGTGTATCGCGTCGCCACCCTGCGTACACTCCGCTCTGTGCAACTTGACTTCCAGAGATGTTGGGAAGGGAGTCACCGCCACCCACTGGACGATGAAATTATGCAAGATGGCTGATTTCTTCATGTGGTTGATAGAGCAGGGGCCTCGATTATTTCTTACGTTGCACGTTTGCACCCTTACGTGTACGTCGTCAATTTTTACGACATAACGCCCAGTTTGATGAGCTGTCGCGTGCGATTGTTGGTTTCCAGCCATCCGCTCCATTTGCGCGCAGTTCCAAAGACTTGCAAGAATATGCAACAAGAGTTCGCCGCCGCGCTTGGCTACGCCGACGAACGACATTTACTTCAGATGAACAATTTAGGATCATCACGAGCCGCGACAGACGCAGCTTATACCGTTACGCGTGTCCCGCTTCGCGTAGGACCGCACCGTTCCGATTACAGATCTCTGAATCTGAAAATGACTTCGGAGTTGCTGACAATGCCCCTTGATTTTGATTGGGCCGGCTTCTCCAGGACGACCTCGTTGAAACACTTGGCGTCCGTCGTGCCACCAGACACGATGACCTTATTAGTACTCGATCTGCACAACTCCGTGACCAAGGATTTTCACTTGAGCGGCGAAGCTTTGCCGTCGGCGTTGAGTCCTGCAGACCGACCGTTTGATTATTATTTGCAAATTGATGAAACCACCCTTCGTCACGTACAAGTTCCGCTGTTAAACACGCGCACACGTGTCGTAAGATGGGTATCGACTGATGATCTCCAAGATCGCACCAAATGGAAACCTCCAGAGGTACCGTTGATTCCGCCTGCAACAGATGAGCCGGGGACGTCTCATGCTTCTTCTGCTGAGCCCCCCCGACAACCAAATTTGGACGTTCCGCCAGATCCTGAGCGAGATCGGGAACCGAAGATCAAGAGCGAGCCGAGTGTTCGTGTCAAAGGCGAAAGGATCAACAAAAGCCACCCGGAAGTGAGGCTAAAATATGAGATAAAGTTTGATGTGCCATGGAAAGATGCGCCGCGCGATGCTGAGGGTGCACCGCTACCGCAAACTCCTGAGCATGTCAAGGATAACAGAGCCATGAAAGTTCAAATTCCCACGAAGGAAGAAGTTGACAAGGTTGTTCAGGAGTTAGGAATTCCGGACAATCCGCACTTAGATGACGAGGCGAAACTGATGCTCCGTCACTGTGTGCAATATTCTTGGGCCTTTTTCGACCCGATTATGAGACCTGTGGACTCACCTCCTGTGTCTCTACGATTCAAAGACGCGAATCCGCGACCGATTAAGATGACGCCCTACCGATTGACGCTCGATTGTCTCCGCAGGCAGATCAGCGAGTGGTGCCGGGATGGAGTCATTCGTCCGGCCAACTCACCTTGGGGCTTTCCTGTGTTGATGCTTCCGAAGAAAGGAGCTGAGATTGGAACGTCAAGCGCGTTCCGTGCTGCAGTTGACTTACGTCAGCTCAACGATCAATTGGTCAATGACAGTTGGCCGAACATTCGACAAGATGATGCTTTAGCTTTTCTCGCTATGCGACGATGGCGGACATGCATTGATATTAGATGGGGATACCACAACCTTCGTCTGGATCCGGCAGCGCAAGACGCTGTCACGATGGTTAGCCCACTTGGCGCTCATAGTTTCTTGCGATTACCTCTAGGTGTGAAGACGGCCGGAGCTCTTTTCTGCAAGCAAATGGCGAGCGACCTTTCGAAATGGATGTATCGAGACTTGGTTGCGTTTGTTGACGATATTATGATGGGATCCGACGATCTTCATCGACATTTACAAGTTTTGATCGAAGTGATGTGTCATTTGGCAAAGAGAGGGTACAGCGGTCGAACCGCGAAGTTCCACCTTCTCAAGGATGATATAGAATTTCTGGGACACATCTCGACCCCAGAAGGCTTGAAGCCGAATCCGAAGACGCTGGAAGCACTGCAGAAGATGCCGATTCCAGGTACTTTGCCGAATACTTTCCCGAAGACCCAAATACGCTCTTTCATCGGCATGAGTAATTACTTCCGGAGATATGTGAAGGGCTACTCGAAGATCGTGGAACCGCTGAGACGATTATGCCTCGAAGGCGTAAAGTTCGAATGGACGCCCGAGTGTCAGAAAGCTTGGGATACGATTATTGAAGCTTTGGTTGATTCCCGAGGAGTCTACCACCCTGATTATGATCTGCCTTTTCAGATCCGATCCGATGCTTCCAAGGATGGACTTGGAGCGTATCTCTTCCAGATTGTCGAAGTCAAGGACGATGCCGGAAGAGTGACTCGAGAAGAACGAGTGATTGAATACTGGAGCCGAGCTGTGCCGAAGGAGATGCGCAATTATGAGCCCCGTCGGTTAGAGCTGCTGGCAGTTATACTTTCTCTAGAGCACTTTCGAGCCTACATAGAAGGGCACCGGACTGTTTTGGAGACCGATCACCGAAACTCGACGTTTTTACGCAAGGCGACGCACTCGTCTGGGCAGCTTGCTCGTTGGGCGATGCGCCTCGCCAATTTTGACCCTGAACTTGGTTACAAGCCGGGAAAGTCACCGGGAATGAGTATCCCTGACTGTCTCTCCCGCAATCCGATAGATCATGTCATCGAGACTGACGAGTTTGGAGAACCTTTGAACCACGCTTATTTGGTGTTCCAAGAGCTTCCCCGACCTGTTGATGACCGAGGAATTCCCGCTTCCGGCTGCCACTTCATAATGTCGTTTGTTACGACCGAACTGCCGGAAGACGAAGACGAAGACCCTGAAAAGGATCCGATGAAATTGGCTACGTCTCACGCTACGAGACAACGTCGGAAGAACCGTGCGCGTGATGAGCCACAGGTCTTCAAGGACGCAGCCGCTTACAAAGATTATATCGATAAGATACCCGATAATATGACGCTTGCCGAAATCGCACGTGAGCAAGAATCTGATGCTACTTGCGAGGATATTCGCTACCGAATGGCCCAAGGTCAGACGCCGCGACGTTCCCGAGCGAACGAACGATACGAAGTCGTTAAAGGCGTTCTTTACCGCATTTCTGCTGATTTGCACCCGATGATTGTTGCCCCTGCTACGTTGCGCAAGCGCATTATTCGACTCTACCATGACACTCCGGTTAACGGTCCCATACGACCACCGTTAACCGGAGTGTCATGGTAGAGTCGAATAATGCGCCTGCGCAACGTAGCAGGGGCAACAATCATCGGGTGCAAATCAGCAGAAATGCGGTAAAGAACGTCTTTTAACGACTTCGTATCGTTCGTTCGCTCGGGAACGTCGCGGCGTCTGACCTTGGGCCATTCGGTAGCGCTATCCTCGCAAGTATCTTCAGATTTTGCTCACGTGCGATCTCGCGAGCGTCATATTATCGGGTATCTTATCGATATAATCTTTGTAAGCGGCTGCGTCCTTGAAGATCCTGTGGCTATCGCGCGCACGGTTCTTCCGACGTTGTCTCGTAGCGTGAGACGTAGCCAATTTTATCGGATCCTTTCAGGATCTTCTTCCTCGTCTTCCGGCAGTTCGGTCGTAAACGACATTATGAAGTGGCAGCCGGAGGCGGGAACTCCTCGGTCATCAACGGGTCGGGGAAGCTCTTGGAACACCAAATAAGCGTGGTTCAAAGGTTCTCCAAACTCGTCAGTCTCGATGACATGATCTATCGGATTGCGGGAGAGACAGTCAGGGATACTCATTCCCGGTGACTTTCCCGGCTTGTAACCAAGTTCAGGGTCAAAATTGGCGAGGCGCATCGCCCAACGAGCAAGCTGCCCAGACGAGTGCGTCGCCTTACGTAAAAACGTCAAATTTCGGTGATCGGTCTCCAAAACAGTCCGGTGCCCTTCGATGTAGGCTCGAAAGTGCTCTAGAGAAAGTATAACTGCCAGCAGCTCTAACCGACGGGGCTCATAATTGCGCATCTCCTTCGGCACAGCTCGGCTCCAGTATTCAATCACTCGTTCTTCTCGAGTCACTCTTCCGGCATCGTCCTTGACTTCGACAATCTGGAAGAGATATGCTCCAAGTCCATCCTTGGAAGCATCGGATCGGATCTGAAAAGGCAGATCATAATCGGGGTGGTAGACTCCACGGGAATCAACCAAAGCTTCAATAATCGTATCCCAAGCTTTCTGACACTCGGGCGTCCACTCGAACTTTACACCTTCGAGGCATAATCGTCTCAGCGGTTCCACGATCTTCGAGTAGCCCTTCACATATCGCCGGCAGTAATTACTCATGCCGATGAAAGAGCGTATCTGGGTCTTCGGGGAAGTATTCGGTAAAGTACCTGGAATCGGCATCTTCTGCAGTGCTTCCAGCGTCTTCGGATTCGGCTTCAAGCCTTCTGGGGTAGAAATGTGTCCCAGAAATTCTATATCATCCTTGAGAAGGTGGAACTTCGCGGTTCGACCGCTGTACCCTCTCTGTGCCAAATGACACATCACTTCGATCAAAACTTGTAAATGTCGATGAAGATCGTCGGATCCCATCATAATATCGTCAACAAACGCAACCAAGTCTCGATACATCCATTTCGAAAGGTCGCTCGCCATTTGCTTGCAGAAAAGAGCTCCGGCCGTCTTCACACCTAGAGGTAATCGCAAGAAACTATGAGCGCCAAGTGGGCTAACCATCGTGACAGCGTCTTGCGCTGCCGGATCCAGACGAAGGTTGTGGTATCCCCATCTAATATCAATGCATGTCCGCCATCGTCGCATGGCGAGAAAAGCTAAAGCATCATCTTGTCGAATGTTCGGCCAACTGTCATTGACCAATTGATCGTTGAGCTGACGTAAGTCAACTGCAGCACGGAACGCGTTTGACGTCCCAATCTCAGCTTTCTTCGGAAGCATCAACACAGGAAAGCCCCAAGGTGAGTTGGCCGGACGAACGACTCCATCCCGGCACCACTCGCTGATCTGCTTGCGGAGACAATCGAGCTTCGTAGGCGTCAATCGGTAGTGCGTCATCTTAATCGGTCGCGGATTCGCGTCTTTGAATCGTAGAGACACAGGAGGCGAGTCCACAAGTCTCATAATCGGGTCGAAAGAGGCCCAAGAATATTGCACACAGTGACGGAGCATCAGTTTCGCCTCATCATCTAAGTGCGGATTGTCAGGAATTCCCAGCTCCTGAACAACCTTGTCAACTTCTTCCTTCGTAGGAATTTGAACTTTCATGGCTTCGTTGTCCTTGACATGCTCGGGAGTTTGCGGCAGCGGTGCACCCTCAGCATCGCGCGGCGCATCTTTCCATGGCACATCGAACTTTTTCTCATATTTTAGTCTCACTTCCGGGTGGCTTTTGTTGATCCTCTCGCCTTTGACACGAACACTCGGCTCGCTCTTAATCTTCGGTTCCCGATCTCGCTCAGGATCTGGCGGAACGTCCAAATTTGGTTGTCGGGGGGGCAGCAGAAGAAGCATGAGACGTCCCCGGCTCATCTGTTGCAGGCGGAATCAACGGTACCTCTGGAGGTTTCCATTTGGTGCGATCTTGGAGATCATCAGTCGACACCCATCTTACGACACGTGTGCGCGTGTTTAACAGCGGAACTTGTACGTGACGAAGGGTGGTTTCATCAATTTGCAAATAATAATCAAACGGTCGGTCTGCAGGACTCAACGCGGACGGCAAAGCTTCGCCGCTCAGGTGAAAATCCTTGGTCACAGAGTTGTGCAGATCGAGTACTAATAAGGTCATCGTGTCTGGTGGCACGACGGACGCCAAGTGTTTCAACGAGGTCGTCCTGGAGAAGCCGGCCCAATCAAAATCAAGGGGCATCGTCAGCAACTCCGAAGTCATTTTCAGATTCAGAGATCTGTAATCGGAACGGTGCGGTCCTACGCGAAGCGGGACACGCGTAACGGTGTAAGCTGCGTCTGTCGCGGCTCGTGATGATCCTAAATTGTTCATCTGAAGTAAATGTCGTTCGTCGGCGTAGCCAAGTGCTGCGGCGAACTCTTGTTGCATATTCCTGCAAGTCTTTGGAACTGCGCGCAAATGGAGCGGATGGCTGGAAACCAACAATCGCACGCGACAGCTCATTAAACTGGGCGTTATGTCGTAAAAATTGACGACGTACACGTAAGGGTGCAAACGTGCAACGTAAGAAATAATCGAGGCCTCCTGCTCTATCAACCACATGAAGAAACCAGCCATCTTGCATAATTTCATCGTCCAGTGGGTAGCGGTGACTCCCTTCCCAACATCTCTGGAAGTCAAGTTGCACAGAGCGGAGTGTACGCAGGGTGGCGACGCGACACACATCGACGACGACCATTCCGCGTAGGGTAAATAAGATTCGATCAACCGCAAGGTTGTAACATAGCGACCACACAGTGTGTGCTGCACCACAGGAATGTTCGGAAAATTCTTATGGTGGATCTGGTTGGCGGTATCCGACGCATCGAGTGCTAGCACGACTCGAAACGACGTCCCACACATTTCGTTGGCTCGTTGGAGACCTAAAGTACTGCCTCCGGCTCCACTGAACAGCATCACCACCTTGCGATAAGTGATCGGAAGCCATTGAACCTTTTCGTATCGGCGGCGGATCTCCGCTTCGGTGATCTCGCGGCATTTCTTTTCATCTTCTTCTGACCTTCGAGCAAAAATCGTCGTCGCCTTCGGGTCGTTTGAGGGAGGACTTGTCCGTCATAGCGGCCGTAGCGTCCTTCTGCGCCGTACTCAGCAACATCGGCGGGGGAGACGCGTCGCAATGCGTGAAATGACTAGCGACGGAAACGGTGAAAGAAAGGTTCCCCTTGTCGTATCCTTCTTCACATTCTTTCGTAAGTTCGTTGATCGTAGAGACGTTCAACTCGTCTTCGTACCTAACGATATCGCCAATCGCAAGGACTTCGCCTTGAGTGACGACCGTCGGCACTTCTTCCGCGGCAGTAACCGCAACCCGAGCAGCGGACCGGTCGTGCTCTTCGCAAGAAGAACACATTCCTTCGACAACTCCCAGCTGCTCGTTCTCAGCAAACGTAGCGACGAAAACCTGTCCCATTTCCATAGGTTTCGACAAAATAACCGGTAAATTGTAAGTTCGACCGGGCTCGATCTGAAACGTGCGCGCAGCGTATGCCACTACTTCTCGCGCGCCTTCTCCCGGAGCTGGGGAGAATTTGGTCGTAGCATGTCCCCGCGTGGCCAAGGCTACCGTTCGTTCCGGCGGCGGGCTTCGGAGATCTTTAATCGTGCTCAAACGAGCGTAAACTCGAGTCTTGACCAGGTCGAGACTCTTCCGAAAGGCATCGTGTTGATGATTGTAAATCGGTACGGTTATCGGATCCCGACCGTAAATAGATCGAAAGGTCACGATTGGTGCATCGATTCGTTCATCCTTGAACTTAATCTTCTTGCGCCCGTAGACGACTTGGGTTCGATAAAAACAGATCCGATCGTTGGGATAGTCCACGACGGCTCCTAAAACTCGTATATCGCGCCCTTCCAACAGGAACAGATAGTTCGTATCGGCTACAATAGCGACAATGGGGGCGGCGATGTTGTCGGCGAGGGCGACCCGAATCGCGATCCAACGAAAGATCGTCGTCGTATTCAACCCTGATCCGTACAGCTTGCGCTTACTCGGAAGTTCGCCTTCATCGAAAATCAGCTGATCTTTGGCCAACTTTCTGACCATTTCTCGGCAAATATAAGAAACATTTGCCATTCCATCGACACCGATGGTCGTCGAGAATTTCGGTCCGTCACGATTCCTGTAGATGTGACAGGCTATAAACGTAAGAGTGCCCGTATCTAAACAACGGAGGGTAACCAAATCATCTTCGATCGTCTTGCCGTCTCGCGGCGTCAACGAAGTGTGAGCACATCGGGCTCTGACTCGCTCATCTCCGGGGTTGGGCATCGATACCGCGGCTTGAGCTCTCGTATCATCTGTTGTTGGCGTCATCGACGTAACGCTCGCGGCAGCCTCTTTATCTGGCGGCTTCCGCTCTTCCTCCAAGACAATCTCGGAGGGAATCAGCGCTGGTAGGGGATCCTGGTCTTCGCCATTCTCGGAAGTAACGGACCTCTCCCATAACTCGTTCATTTCCTCTTACCAGAATGCAGAGCATTTAGCAAGCAGTGGTAAGTCACCTGGGAAACCATCCCGTCTCATCGTGAACGTCTGGAAGGTTAATTCGGGGAATGAAAGGTTATGTTCCCTATATCCTCAGAACACGACAGGCGGCATCTAGAACTACACGAGAAAGGTTAAGTGTATAGTGCTACATACCTCGGGGCGCGCTAGACCATGATGATGAGCGTAGGCACAAATCAGAGGACTATTAGATTGTGTAGAAAGGAAGAAGAAGGGTAAGGAAGAGATCACGTTCTCAACGGACGGATAAGGGTAAGAGGCAGCAGATTTCTCTGCACCCCCTCGAGATGTCTTAAGCGCAAGGTGCGACTGTAGAGCATCTCTTGAGAAAGATGATGATGAAGAAGAAAAAAAAAAAAAAAAAGGAAGGAGAATACAGTCTTGATGGTCGCAGAGGTCACATAAGAGGCATCAAGAGTATAACAGGGTGTCTTAGGGCTTGGACTTGGTGGAGCTGAGAGTCGACTTGACGCTTTTGAACAGAGCATTACGAAACACAGGTACGACAGACAGTGTGTTAAAGCTATCTGAGGTGGTGGACGTTACTGGTTCGAGAGTATCGGTATCGTCTTCGTCAGCTTCTGCTGTCAGGCGGTGAACGCCAATAGTAGAATGGTGTGGTACCATACGAAACGTGAGTGCAAGTAAAGCATTCAGTAGGGATGGCACTAGTGAGTCAAGTTGTAGGGTGTCCAGTTGGTTTTCCAAAAAGTTGGACTCAGCGAACGGATCCGAGAGGATAGAAGGGTCTTCCGATTCACATGCGAAGGGAATGCTTTGAATACACGAGAGCAAATTATCACGCAGACGATGGAGGTGATCGTCCGTGGAGGAATGGTTGGCGGCATATTGGTCATGAGCTGTTAGCGTTAAGCGAGACAGTAGCTCTGTGATCTTGAACAGTGTTACAAGCAACACGTGTGCATTGGCTGTAGGAGGAAAGAGCCGGTTTTCCAGGGAGGTAATTGAAGCAATGGCTGCCTGTAGATCTGTGTGCAGAGATAGATTCTCAGCGCTGAGGGTGTTGACCTTGCGAATATATAGGCGAAGAGTTTCCTGGAGTTGTTCGACTTGTTGACGCAATGCATCGACATCATCAGGCGAGGCAGAAGGAGCAGGGTGTGTCGATGGCGAAGACATTTCCAGAGTAGATTCTGATGAGGGAAGTGAGTAGTTAAATGACATTTCGGTCAACACATGCTGTGCAAGTAGGGGGTATTTCGTGTTTAGGAAGTGCAGAAAGTCTTGACGTTCGGCCGAAGTATAGGTGGGACCGAACATTACATCCAAGAGTGATGGCGGCTTTGTATCGTCTGAGGATGATACGTAGTCGTCAAGGTGTTGTACCCACGATTGGATAACAGTATGAATCACATGGTGGTATTTGGTGGGCTTGAACATAGCCTGAGTTTTACGAGCTTGTGTTCGCTCGAGCGTTACAAGAAAGTTAAGATGCTCCAGGTGCATCTGAGTAATAAGCCGAAGATCCAGTGCCAATGGTAATTGAGTAGTGGAGTCTGTGGCTGCATCGGTTACTGATAAGACTAAATGAGCAAGTGACGAATGTTGCGTTAGACTGCTGGTCAAGAGAGTATGTAGCTCCTTTGGCAAATGATACGTGCGTATGATGGTTGCGCGTATATGACCAGCTGAGCACCCATCACAGGAGGGTTGGAAGGAAGTAGCATTACGTGCACATACGTTAGGTTGTATGGGCGCCTGATCGGTGTTGTGACAAGCACAACAAATGTTAGTGGTGATAGTTGAGATGGGAATATGACCATTCTTCTTGTGGTCATCTGTGTTGAGGTGACTCAGTACTTCAGTGGGGAGTTCACTAGGTGCTTGTGACTTCGAATTATATGTGGTAGAAGCAAGAAATGTAGGCTGCCCCAAATCGTTGAGGCATTGCGTACAGTAGGATGACAGGATGAAACGTTCACGTTTGGGGCCTCTGTAGCAGCCAATAGAAGTAATAGCAGGAGCAGCTTCCCAAAATGTAGTAATGGGTAGGCGCATAGATATGATCGTCGTAAGTTCCACAAACAGTAAAGAGTCAGCAGATTCATATATCGAGTTGAGTGCCGTAGAGATTTCCGCTCGCATAACAGAAGAGAGAAAGGGCGTAGCAGGAGTACGGAAGCTCTCAAAAAGAGAGAATCCTCGTTCAATCAGGGCAAAATCCATGTTGAGGCCATCCTGGAGTGTTAGGGATTGTAGTAAAACAGGTTCAGCTGGTGTCGGTGAGACAGTAGCAGCCTGGGAGGTAGTAGGAGTGACAGTGGTTATGGGTTGTCGCTTTTGAACCAACTTGGGAGAAGGCTCGGCCGTGGAGAGCGAGCGTGGAATTGTCCTTCGAACGACTGGAGAGATGCCACGGCCACGGCCACGGCCACGGGAGTGCCAAGAAAAAGACATGAGTGACACTCACACGACACGTACAAAAAAATGTGGCAAAAGAAGGTAGGGCCAGG
This sequence comes from Chrysophaeum taylorii, assembly GCA_029834535.1. Lineage (NCBI taxonomy): Eukaryota > Pelagophyceae > Pelagomonadales > Pelagomonadaceae > Chrysophaeum > Chrysophaeum taylorii. The sequence goes on along the minus strand of JAQMWT010000491.1, from coordinate 30,830 downwards.
GCTAGTTTGCTAGTTTAACGACGTTGCGGTCACTAGGGTTAGGCATCTTCAATCCTGTAAAGGATTGTCGTCAGAGGCATGATGCATACCGAGTAGAGAGCGAAAGGTGGAGAACTCAGCAGCAAGTGGCTTTGTAAAACCATCCGCCACGTTCAGCTTGCCGGGAACATGATGGACTCGTATTTTCTGTAGCGAGATGTACTCACGGATCTTAAACCATCTGGTCGACAGTGCCTTGGATCGAGAGGACCCATCTGGGTTATTAGAGGTGTGAACAGCGGCAGCATTGTCAGACAAAAGAGGTAGGCTTCTGACAAAAGAGGTAGGCTTCTGATGAAGCGCATATCTTCAGCAATTGGGTTGTCATTGTCATCGAAGTCAACAGGGTCAGCGGTGTTCTCACCATTAGCATTGTTGACGTAGAAGGTGGGGTTGACGACAAAGGAGAGTTCCAACAGCAGCTTGCGTAGCCAAACAGCTTCATCAGCACAAATACTGAGGGCAATCAACTCAGCTTCGTGAGTTGAGCAGGAGACAATCGGTTGAAGTTTGCTTTTCCAACCAATAAGGCAGTTGAAAAGATAGAAGACAAACCCGGTGGTAGATTTCCTATCTTCCTGTGCTAAGGAAGGGGCATTGTCAGCGTCAACCATGGCAACTAAAGGGTCAAACTGTCCAGTAGATACATCCTGCGGTTGGTAGTCGACCACAGTGGATAGATCAATTCGATTAGCGGAGACAGTGCGAAGGTGAGCTTCAATGGCATTACCTTTAGGATGGAACCAGAGGCGAAGTGAGCGGTTTTCCGGCTTCTTGAGGTAGCGAAGCAAATGCTCTAGCATTTGGACGTGAACATACGTGGGTGCATGCATACCACGCGAACATCTGCCCAAGGCTTGCGAGAAGTCAGGTCTGCAGGCAACTTGCATGAACACCAGCTTGCCAAGGAGGGTGGCAAAGTGCGAATTGATGTACAACTCTGTTTCAGAGCTGGGAGTGCCATCTTTATACTTGAAGGACGATGACATAGGATATTTAAGCGGGGTCAGTTGCTGCAAGACTGGGTGATCAGCGAAGAGTTCATCCAGCTTGGCTTGCACATCCAGAGAAATGGAGCCGTCAGATGTGCGACACACACGCATGCCTAGGAGGGTATGGACAGGTTCAAACTGCTCTACAGCATACCGTTTGTGGAGGGCATCCTGTAATTCAGTACGAAGAGGGTCGTCATTGGACACAATAACAATGTCGTCTACAGACAGACTGCATACGACGAACTTAGCATGTGCGGATACTCGAGCATATAGGCAAGAGTCCGAATGCAGGCGTTTGTACCAAGGCTACGGAAGAAGCCGTCTATCTCCAAAGGGATGGTGATTGCCGAAGTCCATAAAGTGACTTCAGCAGTTTCGGTAGACGTCGGCCCTTGTACTTAGCGTCATCGGGGTCGATAAGCTTGATGCCGTCTGGTAACTGAACATAGACGTTGGCATCAATGTCAGACTGAACGAAGGCGTTCGGGACGTCTGCATGGTAGACAGGCAATTGCTTGTATGCTGCAATAGCTAGTAGTACCCGGATTGCGGTCATAGTGGCCATGGGGCTGAAGGTACCAAAGAAATCGGCGCCAAGAGATGCTAGGAAGCCACGTAGTACGAGGCGAGCCTTGTGCTTAACGTATTTGCCTGCAGAGTCTGTTTTAATCTTCAGCACCATCTTGCTGTCAATAGGACGAGAGACACCGTCGGGTAAGGAAAGTTTGAAGCAGCCAAAGCGGATAATGTCGTGGAGTTCCTTGGCGATGGCCTTGAGGTAGGCGTGCCTGTTTTCAGGCGACAAACCGTGGAGGCACTTAAGTTTATATTCGTCAATGGAAACGTCCGCTTCTTGGACCTTATATTCGTCAGGACCAACAGTGGCTGGTGAATTATAGTTTAGCGACGTTGCGGTCGAGGCAGTGTGCGCAACTTCGGGATAAGCGGAAACAGCGTCAGTAGGAGTAGTAGGGGCAGATTCCAGTTGGATATGGATAGTAGGGTCGGTACGTAAGACCTGGGTGATAAACTCTGTAGAGACCAGAAGGTATTCCTCCAAGTCAGCCAGAGATGCAGAAGTAGCGCCAAACTCGGATGAGTTGTGATCAATAAAGCTGGTCGGCGCCAGGTACGTAAGTGCATATTGTAAGGAAGAAGTGCCGAAGGCAGCAGCGTGTTCAGTGAACGCAGATAAAAGGGGCTGAGGAATAGGGCACGTAGGTGAACCATCAGCAGTTAAAAAGGTTGCAGCTGGGATGCTGGATGCGCACTTGGCGTGGGCGAAGTAACCATCGACGTGCGGGTAGCGGGCAAGTAAGTCAGTGCGCAACGGGAGAAGAAGACGAGCTAACAACGCATGTTCCCCTCTGAGCAGATAGCAGACCAGAGGATACCACCACGGAGATGAAGGGCGGAGAGGGCGGGAGACTTGAACGTAAGAAAGTGGTGGCGAAGATCCCAGCGGAAATCGGCGAGCTTGCCACCAGCGGCTTTGTAAGCACCAATAGTAGACGCTTGTAACCGGGCTCGGATAGTTTTCATAGAAGTGGCCTTGCGAGTGTTAGGCTGTTTGGAACCTGGGACAAGAATGAGGTCATCTTGTGCAAAAGGTCTTTGTAAGAAGGAAGCAAGGGCGGCGGTGACATAGAGCCAGATTCGTCGGCGATAGCGTCAGAAGAGGGAGAAGAGGCCGGAGTAGGGGACGAAGAAGGAGGAGCTGAAGGAGGTGGGGAGTGCCCCCTCTGAGGATGAGGAGTCCTTGTCCCCTGAATGACATGGTCTTGATAGTGGTGTGGGGTGTGAGCGAGAAAGGCGCGGAAGGAGCGTGTGGCGGAGGAGCTAGTTCAGGATCAGGAGTAGGATGCTGCAACATGTAGAGGAATTGCAGCTTGGACGAAACACGAATTTGTCCGTTTTCAGGGTTGAGGACGACGTCAGCGAGATGGTCGACGCGTGGGGAGACGAGCGGGTTTTGCGCGTTGGCGCAACAGAGATACAGATATTTGCGGCGGCACGGTTCCCACTTGTGGTGTTCATGGGGCTCCAATAGGAGGTAACATTCAGCGCCAAAAATCTTGAGCATATCGTGTTGGGGAGTGCTGAGTTGGTTGTAGAGTAGCTGTTGCGGACTCAGAATAGCATGATGAATGCGCTCGAGCGTGGCGTTCGGGAGAAGGTTATAGCTTTGAACGGTGTGTATCACCGCCCATGGGAACATGATAGCGGGTTCCACGATCTTGGCGCCACGATAGTGAGCATTAAGGAGAGAACGAAGGCGAGTTGAGGAGGCGGAGGCGATGAAACCGATGGCAGACTCAACTTCAAAGTTAAAGTGGTGCATGTACGGCGGGAAGGCAATGAGTTGAATGCCCTTATCGACGCGGTACGGGGAGGTAATGTGCTGGCTAAAGTAAGGCTTGAATGCATCGGAGTAGAGGGTGCGCATGTGCACATTGAGTTGTGTACGACAGAAGTCATACACAAAATCCAGAGCTTGAGTGAACTCCGTGGCGTTGGTGGTGCGTGTAAAGTACACCAAGAGAAATTTCGAAATGAGTTCCTTGAAGACGATGATATGTGTGAAGCCTCCCATTCGGATGGGATGGTCACATAGCCGCCGTCGCACGCCCAGACTTCGCCGGCTTTGTGAGTTTGCTCAAAAGAAGGCTTGGTCGCATTGAAATGCTTGTGCGGGTGGCGCTTGTTGTGTGCGATGCAGTCGGTGCATAAGTCGCGATATGGTATGTCAGAAGCAGAGAATCCAGGGCGAGCAAGTACGTTGGGGGCCTTGGCAGCGACGTTGTCGGGGTGATGCACCCGGTGAAAGCGATTAGCACGTTCTTTGGCATTGAGATATTCGGTGGATCCGTGTGCGAGGGACTTACGAGGAATTGGATGAGCGGGAATATGCCGTTTGCGCCGAACATCGAACTTGAGTTCGGTGTCTAAGGCAGGGGAAGGCGGTGCGTCGTCATCCTGGTGCACAGCAGGGTCACTTGGAGGTGCGTCCTCATTATCACGAGTAGCGAGAGTATCTTCGTAGGACGACGATATATAGTTTAACGACATTTCGGTCAAGCAGTTGCTGGAAATAGACAGCATAAAAGATTGTGCCAAAGACAAGGTATCTGTGCTGCACGTGGTGGAGGCTTGGTCAACGGTCATGAAATTGGATACATAGGATTTCTTCGTCACGGCAGCAGTATGTTGGAAGGTAGGGTCCAACATAAGGGATTTAATATCGGCGACGATGAGCGAAAGGTGCTTGTACAGAGTGCTGTATGTACCGGCAGGCAGAGCATTGCTGAGCATGTCACAGCAAAGATCATAGCGTAGAGACAAGAGGAAGGATTCCTGTTGTTTGGTGTGGTTGTTAGCACGAATCAACTCCGGTCGAGTGGGGTAGCGTAATTTCCCGTTGCGAGGGTCAAGTAAAATAATATTGGCATACCCTCGGACGGTTGGCAATGGAGCAAGCACTGAGTGGATTTTAGAGCCGAGTTTGCGGTCACTTCCACGAAGATACCCTATATAGCGACTATGAGATAGGTGATGACAAGTGCAGGCCAGTAAGTTCACCTAGTCCCAATCTCTAACCCCAGCAAGTTCACCTGTTCCCGTTAGGTTCACCTAGTCCCAATCTCGAACCCCAGTAAATTCGGCGTAAACCCAATCTCTAACCCCAGTAAGTTCGGCGTAAACCCGCACCCACTCACCCCACTCTCCTTCGAGCTCGTCGCTCTCACCCCCGCCAATCTAATCTGCTTTGATCCGCACACGCCGCTAAGCTTTGAGTTTACTCTAAACGCCCCAGTAAGTTCACACTTGGTCTCAGTAAGTTCACCTGGTCACTAAGTTCACCTAGTCCCAATCTCTAACCCCAGTAAGTTCACCTGGTTCCAGTAAGTTCACCTGGTCCCAGTAAGTTAACCTATAGTGCGCGTGTAGACGCTGGGAGGGGGCTTATCGGTATTGCGCAGCACGTGTGGAGTAGGGTGGAGTCTTCGACCAGGAAGAGGATATCCTCGGGGTTGCCGATCGACAGAGAGCCACGTAGAGCTGGACGTGGCAGAAGACGGGCTTCGCCAAGAGGACGCCGACCTCGCGGGGCGTCTGGCCCTGGCTCTTGGTGATCGTTTGGCGTCGGCGGGCCTTAAGGGATACAGGTTGGAGGAGCCTCGGTGACAACGACACGATCGATCATGTATCTGGTTGCAGCGGCCGTGCGACGGGTCGACGTTGCGAAGACTTTAAGCTCGCGATCAAAGTCAGCATGCCGCTGGTTGTCAGGGAGTTCAAAACTCGACTCTTGAGAATTAGGCGTCGTCTTCCGACCCAACCTAGTCGGCGGAAAAGAACTCCGACGCCTCGTCTCCGGGAAAAAAAGGCCGCGGTCATGCGCGCGTTGTCAGCATCGACAACATCGTTTCGACGGGGCGTGAGAATGGCGCGCTGAAAGAGCCGCCGCGGGTCGTGGAAACAGTCTGCGAGGTCGCCGTAGACGGCTTGGAGGATCAATGCCTGAATGGCTCACGCGCCTACCTGATCCTTACCCTAAATCGAAGGACAAACAGACAAACCCACCCACATCCTTCATGCTCCCCACACACACCCCCCTCTTAGCAGTCGACATTTAAAGACAAACAAACAGACAAACAAACAGACACCCACATCCTTCATGCTCCCCACACACACCCCCCTCTTAGCAGTCGACATTCAAAGACAAACAAACAGACAAACATATGTCGATTAGTACTAATAGTAGTAAGGATCTTCCAGAGGAAAATGAGAATCCTTATAATCGAAAGAGTTGTCGGTGGCCTTGTAGGTAAGGCAGCCAGGCATCACGAGAGCGCACCTGGACACGAGGTTTTGTATGGCGGTGCCATAGGTGGTAGCGGAGCCAACTTTGGGAAGGGCTTGGACTATCCACAAGTAACCCATAAACGGCTCCAGATATATGGACCTGTCCCGGTGGCGGGGAATGTCGGAAGCAGTGAACGTGTACGTGCTTCCAAAGGCATTAATGGGAGTGGAATTCTTTTGTGGTGGCGTTCTCTATGGTGAGGTCGCCGTCGGAATGGTGGCCACCAGTTAAGAAGTAGGATTGTGTGATGTTGATGAGGTTGTAAGTAATAACCTGTGTGACGGTTGGTTAGTTTCGAAAACGGTTATGTAATAGGACACAGGAGTGGGTGAGTTCGTATGTAAGCTTGCAAACACGTTATAGAGGATTGTAAAAAACTTGACGTGTATAGGATGTGTTGCATTGGGTAATGGCTCCATAGAGGAGCGTTTAAAGCACAACTGATGATACGTACACTCGGATTGAACAGAATGAGTACGTTGCTCGTGAGCCTGTTGTGAGTGAAGGCGAAGCAGTAACATATTGAGGGATTCAAGGTCAGCCATAGTAAGCTGAACAGAACCTGTGCGAGAGTAAGGTGCAAACGTTTTAGGAACGGGTATATATGGATGATCGGGGAACACCCGGATCCAGTCTTTGGATATGTGGTTAGGTAGCCAAAGGCGCTTGGGAATAGCTTGTAGATCATCCACGATCGTTAGGAAGGGGCGTGGATGGAGGATGGGCCACGATGATAGTTTAATTGGTCCAGTAGAATATCGTCGTGCGATGCATATCCACCTTTCTCTAGATTGGTAGTCGCCACAGAGGTAAGTCGGGAACCTATCAACAACATCGACACAGTAATCAAGGGTAGTATAGATAAGGTTGGCCACTGTGATGTGGTCTTGATGACAGTACTTATGCGGAGGCGTCATCTCAGCCAGTAGTACCAAGGGCTGGAGTAACTTGATGACAGACAGCATGCTGTCGAAAAGAGAATCGTCCAGCAGGCTGTGTAGGTCTTCCGACTTTTGCTGTTTTAGTAAATTCCTGTTTGTGCAGGGAGGAGTGATCTCAATTATATCACAATAGAATGTGCGCCTTTCCTCTGGTGAGATTAGGTGAAGATGGTTAATAAAGGCGGGGAGAGACTCAAATAATAGTACAGTAGGAAAACGGTGGCGTAACATACGAACAAGCGTATCATCAGACTCAACAACAACTTTTACATTGATATTTAAGCCTAAGTCGTTAGTGGCTTGAGACAGGAACACCGGAGTTGACAAACCAGAACAAAGTAACATGACAGAGGGTTTGCGGAGATTGGACTCTTGTGAGAGAAACACTGGGCGTGAGAGTAGTCAAGTTAATGGCTGCGTATTTTGCTGAACAAATTTGTTCTGTTTCCTAAGATTGAGAACCAAAGGGCGAATCCACGGCCGATCTGGTAAAACTCGTTGGAGTAGGTAGTTGTAGTATGCCAGTAGATCCCTGTTTTCATGGTATCGCTTGAGGGGAAATGCAAGGGAGCGAAGTTCCAGCCGCTTGTCGCGCGCGATGTTGTAAGTGAGACAAGGGAGAGCGGGTAAATTAGCTGCTACATAGTGTATGGGTATACGTACATCTTTGTCTATGCGGCTCGTGACAGCGCTGAGCTTTGGCTCAGCTCGATCATTGAACACGGTGGTAAGATTCGTCTGGTTCCACTCGAGCATGCTCAGGATAGCGAGATGTCGGTCATGCACTGGTTGAAGACATAAAGCGAAGTCGATCTTAACGTAGCCAACTTGTGGATGATCTGGTAGGGGAATAACGATGTTGCGTGTTAACATCATGTGTGATGCCCGTTGTTGTCCTGTTGCCGTCTGAATAACAATCGGCGCGTATTTGGAGTCCAATGGAATTATATGATTGGGTATTGCGAAATCGTAGGTGGACATCAATGAGATGGTAGCACAAGAGTCAAAATATAGAAAAGAGCAATGTGGAGGGACACTGTTTACCTTCATGTAGTTGGTGAGGAAGGCGTTTTCCGAATGTGGGCAAGTAGTGGAGAGGCTGGCTGTAAAGAAGTTCTTCAGCAATAGCAGATTCGTTGGAATAATGATCGGTTGAACAGGTGGTGATGGTTCGTCAGCCTCATCAGCCATGCCGTGCTTTTCGTCAAATGACGATAGAGAAATATGATCGGCATCCCTTTTGGTTTCGGCTTGTGATGGTAGGTTGAGGGCAGATTGGACCTGTGAAGATAGCGAGGACAATAATGCTGGTGGTCAAGCCGAGATGGCGGAAGCGGTAAGGAGGTTAGTCACAGTAGTGGAAGGATTACCCTGTGTGTTTGTAGTAGGAGGAGTTGTTGTTAGGGTGGGAGCAGTAACGACAGTATGGTGTTGTGGCTCCACGTAGTTTAACGACTTTTCGGTCGAGGATACATGAACGTCTACATCATAAATGATGTCTTCTGCAAACATGAGCTGTTCGTTTAGACGAAGTAAACTACTGTTGTCCTCAGTAGATGTCGTTGACAGAATGTCAGCTGATTGTAATAAAGTCTCAAATAACTTGTTGCTATTATGTTGTAGCTGAGTCGTGGTATCATTATCTGTCACATGTTTCGTGAGTTCGCTACACTGTTCTCGCAGGGTGTTTAAGGTGTGGTTTGTTCGATCTAATAATTTCATGTTAGACCGAGAGGACCTGTCAAAAGTGCGGGGGTAAATTGGACGGTCATGGGTAGGGTCGGATAAGAACAGGGTCGGATAAGAAAGTTCGTACGAGCCGTTAACTATGTTTCAGTTTGTACTAAGACATACTCAACGGATCGCTGAGCTATGTTCATTTGTACTCAAGCAGTATGTGCCGCCACGCCGCGAGATCGTCGCGATGGAACTAGTCCCCATAGTGAAGTCGGCATCCTTTCGTCCCCTCACGCAAAAAAAGGGAAAAGCCCACGCGTTGTAGGACCCGTCGTTGCGGCGCGGGCTAGTCTCGTTTTCTTATCCGACCCTAATAAGAAAGCTCAAAACTAGGCCCTAGCTTACATTTCGAACACCAAACGAGAAACCCTCATTCAAAAGTGGATTGTCTCAGGCTATGTTTCAAACATAGCCTGCAAAATCACAAGATCGGCGTTCCGCCCATGGAATCGGCCGAAACGAGCAAAGAGTCGGCCCCGGGTCATTCTGTAACCCCTGTGGACCCTTCGGTCCCGGCTGAGTTGACGAAAGTGTCGAAAAAACCCGCTGCCAAACGTCAACGGCGAAAAAACCTCTTGAGGGGAGAGTGCGTGTCCTGCGTAGCGAGGCTCGACGCCGACGAGACGGCCAGGGGCCAGCCGCTCGACCTGGAGCGACTCCTGAATATCGAGGGCGAGCTGCCCGACAAGTTCTACGTGTGCTCGAAAATGTGCCGGGACGACTTCACCCCGAGCAAGCTACACACGACAAAGGGCACGAAGGCCGTTCTCGCCCGGATCTCCGCGTCGCTAACTAGGACTCTCAAGACAACCATCCGCAGCGGGGACGAGGTCCTCATCGAGCACGACTTCTCGGCGGGGCACAACATCCAGGGCGGCAACGGCGTTGTCCTGGGCCTAATCTACAACAACACTGTGTGTCGGGTCGAGTCATACGACGTGAAAACGATTCAGCAGGGAGAGATCCGCGTCCCGTTCTCCCACGTCAAGGCCAAGCCCGACAAGGAGAACGACACCCCCGATTCGGCGACTACCACCCGGACGGCCAGCGCATCCGACGCTTGGATCGAGTGGGTCATCGGTTATCTCCACACTGTCGTCGTCGTCGGACTCGAATGTGCGGATCTCGGAGCTCGAGAAGGAGGTGTCGAAACTCCGGAGCACGGTCGACAAGCTCACGGCGGCCAAGACGGCTCAGCACTCTCGCTCTGTCACCGCCGAACGCGAGACGAAAGAAGCCCACGCCGACGCCTTCGCCGCGGAAATGGCGGCCGCCAAGGCAGACGCGGCGCGTCTCGAGGCCAAGTGGAAGTACGAGGACGAGGTCCGGGATGCCGCACGTCGGGAGGCACGGCTCCAGGTCCGCATCGAACGCCACCAGGCCTCCAATGAGAAGCAGCGCGACCGCGATGCCGCGAGGCTGCAGCGAGCCATCGACGAGCTCAACGCGACCAAGGCCCAGTCGAACGAGGCGGCGAGACAGGCTGCGGCGGCGGCCGAGTTTCGGGAGAGGAACCGACTGAAGAAATCGGACCCTCGGGCCATGCGACAACTCAAGAACAATTACGCCGCCCTCAACCAGGAAGCGAAGCAAATGGAGATAAAGCTCGCGGCTACCGAGGACCGCGTCCAGGCCCGGGAGGAGGAGATCGAGCGGCTGCGGGAGCGGGTCGCGGTCCTCGAGAAGCAGAACGCCGAAGTGTGGGTACCGCGGAAGCCGTCCGGCAAGGGATCCGGCAAGGGCACTCCGTGGGACTCGAAGCTCAGGGTGCTGTGTATGAAACTGCTCGCCTCGCGGGTTGCGCCTGCGGAAATCCCCGAGGTCCTGGTCTCGGTCGTCGAGGCGGTCGTTGGCCCGGAGCGAGTGCGCGACATGGAGCTCCCGTCCGCACGCTTCATTCGCGACCTGCGCTCCGAGATGGGTGTCCTTCACGAGGCCGCCGTCGCCCTCGCCGTGGGATACGGTGACGTCGTCGACGCGGCGACGGACGCGTCGCCGCTCGACGGCAAGGAGATCGCGACTACCCAACTTCGCGTCACACGCGGCGGCGTGACGGAGAACTGGACGCTTGGCGCGAGCGAGATCTCCGACCAGAGCGCGCCTGGCGAGGCCAAGGCGATCAACGATCGGTTTGGTGACCTGAATCGAGCGCTCCAGCTCGTTAATCAAGTTTACCAGGAGCTCTACGGAGCCGACGCTGCTGCGGAGGCGCTCCCGGCCGCCGGCAGCGCCGGCGTGCAGAATCTCGCCGGCCGGGCCATCGTTACCGACAACGCCTCCGCCGCCATCGCATCGGTCCGCGAGCTCCAGGAGCATGTCCTCGCGGCGGTGCAGAAGGAGATCGGGGAAGAGCTGTGGAATTTGATGACGCAAGACGAGCGCGACGCGAAGACTCGTGTCTTTCACGGGAACTGCCAGCGACATCTCGGTACGTCGTGCCGTCCCACCAGCAATTTGTTGAGCAGGCAACACATGGCTCGACGGCGGCGCCGCCGAGGAGGCCAAGATGCTCGACACGCTGCTGAAGGATAGCATCGAGAGCTCGGAGGCGAAGCACCTGCGCCTCACCGGCGAGTTGAACAAGGTCATTCATGCCTTGTCCAAGTGTATCGGCGAGGGCGTGGATCGCTACGGGAAGGGCTTCGGGACCCCTCTCCGGGCATTCCTCGAGGAGAAGCACCCGTCGGAGCTCTACCTCACGCTCGGCCGCACGGACAAGGGGACGCGGCAGGACGCGTGCACCAACGCGGCCTGGGTCATCTTCCACAACCTCCCGTTTCTCGTCGAGTTCCTCGAGAACGCGAGCTACGCGCCGCAGAACATCCTCAGGAACAACCTCTTCTCGACCTTGTCCTCGCAGGAGGTCGCCGGAGCCATTCGAGCCCGAGCGATCATCGACGACAAGCTCACGGTGCCTTTCCGATTTTTCGCCGCATCGGACGCCCTCGAGGGTTGGTCGGTTCTCGACATGGCGGGCGTTCTCGAGCGAGTGCATGCCTTCTTCCAAGTCTGCCAGGATAATCCACAACTCGTTGCGACCGCCGGTTACGAGGCCTTCGACACTGAGATCACCACCTACGCCCAGTTCCTCGAGACGCGGGCCGGGTCGGCGAAGCTGTCCGTCGACGGCCAGTCCACGATCCGCGACGTCGCGGCCGTTCGGGCGCGGCTCTACGCTCCGACTGACACCAATGATCCAGAGGCCAAGACCATGCTCGACGCGCTCCGGGCCTGGGGCCGCGGCATGCGCCGCACGTTCGAGGGGGTAGTCTATGCGCTACGTCGGCGACGGCGACCTCGCGGCGGTCAACCAGACGTCGGAGCTCCGGAGGGCCTTCGACGGCGCGCGGCGGAACTCGAACGAGGTCGAAGGCGAGTTTGGCGTATTGAAGTATTACAACGCCACCTACGTCAACATGAGCGTCGTGAACTGCGTCGGGGTCGTCGCGTGCCAACGGGACCACATGTTCGACCGGGCCGCCACGAGTTTTACGACCAAGCGCCGGCGACGCGTCGCCGACGAGGTCGCTGGTCGAACGACGACGAAGGCTCGAATGCGCGATCGAGTTGGTGGAGGACGTCTCGCCACGCTCGGCGACGACTTTCGAGGAATGTTGATGGAGGCGGCTCGTCGTGGTCGGCAGAACCACAAGGAGCAGGCTGCCGCGCGCGCGGAGGCGGCGAAGGAGCACCATCGCCGTCGCGCCGCCGCGTTCGTCGAGAAGGCCCTCGAGCGCCAGGTGAACGACTACGCCAAGGCCCAGGAGGCCATGAAAGTCAAGCCTGTCGTCGACGAGCAGGCCCTCGTCGGGAGGACCCTGCTCTCGACGGTCAAGAAGCGACTTGATGCGGCACTTAAGCAGATCTCGAGCGACGCTGCGCGGTCGAAGGTCCTCAAGGAGAACATCGACAGGTACGTCGTCGGCATGGGCATGGGCGACCTCAAACCCAAGTCCTACACCTCGGGCAAGGACCCGACGATCGGCTCGGCCGGTTCCAAGGCCAACATTGAATTCCTCACCGCGCACCTCGAGTACGTCTACGAGCAGATCAAGACCAACTCCCGCGAGTTGGTCGCCGAGGCGGTAGTCCCGGGCGAGCGCCGACGGCAGCTGCCAGTGCTCGGGACCGCGACGGCCCAGCGTCTCGAACTCGACGCGAGGCGGCACTTGAACGTTGACGAGCTCAAGGCCAAGGTTGAGGAGTGCCGCGCCTTTCGCCATCCGAGGAAGCGGACGCGGACAACGAGTGGCCGCTCGAAGCTACCGACGATTGACGTGGCGTTGGTCGGGTCACGCGTCGAGGTTCTCTGGGAGTTTTCGGGGCACCCGGGCTGCTACTGGATGCCCGGCACCATCGAGGCGGTATCCGACGAGAACTCCAAGGACGGTCGCAAGAAACTCGGGCTGGGTTGGATCTTCGTTTCCTATGACGACGGTTTCAGCGGGTGGCTCCTCGCGAACTGCCCCACCTTCTTCAACGGCTCCAAGCCGGCTTCCTGGCGCTTCGTGTCCGAGGACAACGAATACGACGACGACGACGACGAGGAGGAGGAGGAGGACGCGATGGACGTCGACGACGACGACTACGCATAGCTGCGTTCGCGGGCCCCGACGCCGGTCTCCCGAGGACGCACGGAAAGACGAGGACACTAGAACTGGCCCCAGCGAACAAAAGGCGCCGTCTAAACGCCCACACGACCCTCATTGGGCCTACGGACATTCCCGATGCGCCGGTTGTTGTATTTGGAGCCGATGGCGTCGTGCAGAGTAGAGCCACCTAGGCCCCCGCCTCCACCGAGGCGCCAAAATACCTCACTCCCAAGTAGATTCGCCAAATCGGCAGCTACGGACTTCGTTCCAAGATAAAATCGGCACCATTTTGGGTCAACTTGGCGACGGACAAAAAAGCCCGCCAATCCTTGGGGATTTTCGGCCCCGGCGCGGGACTTCCGAGTTCCTTATCCGACCCTATCATGGGACTGTCCGGCAGTTTTCTTAGTGACGTAAGAATCACCAGGACGATAATACGATAAATCGCTGCGAGAGAAAGGCTGGCGAGCATCATGAGAGTTACGCAGGCGTCTAGCATTGAACGTGGAAGATGTACCAGGTTGGGACGAAGTGATGAAGGCGAGTGTGTTAGCAGTTTGAGTCAGACTTCTGTCTGATGAATCCAAAGTGTTTGTAAGTAGTAACTTTGGCTTTGGTTGAGATGATAAACCTTCGACATAGGGTTGCCAAGAAACAGGGCGTTCTAAGCGTCTTTTGTTCGACCCATTTGATACGACATTGTAAAGGTCTAATGCGTATTCTAAAATGTAGCTAGGGTTGGTAGGGTGACACAGTCGTTCAGCTTCTGGCACAGGTCGAGATGAAGATCGGGTTTCGTACATATAACACCAATCTACCCAACCACGATCGTAGCGGCTGTTGCTGGTATTATCGGCATAATGCCGATGTATCTCTTCATAGATTTTTCTGCAAAGAGTGCCAAAGTCGAATTGAAGGCCAGTCTCTTCCTGGTTAAGTTGGTAATAGATTTGCCTAAATGCTAGGACAGCTTCGATAAATACATATGGACATACCAGTTAGGATTATAAACAACAGAGTTAAATTGCTGTTTCAAATAAGACACATCAGTAGTCGTAACAGACTCGTAGTGACTAAAGGCGATGAGCATAATAGCTCAAGCCTTGTTGGGTAAATAACTTTTGTTGTATACCTCATTGATGGCGGGCCAGGCCGCAAGTGCCGGTTTTCCAACACTTTCAAGATTGAAGTAAGTATGCAAGAATGTAGCGTACGTGTTCTGGTAAGTGTGCCAGTCAGCTGCAGTTAACGAAAACATAGTAACCGGGGCACGAACACGAGTGTCGAAAGCTAGTGCCTTCGGGTGCGCGCGATTTAAGATTCGTTCCTCTTCTAAGAAACGAGCATTGATTTCAGGACGTAATGCCTTGACTTCATAGTCGTAACAGACAGTAGTTAGCTGAGCTACTTCTGCATCAGGTAGGTGGGGGAAAGCTTCGTTGGTGAAATGCCATTCCTGATACTCAGGGGGCAATTCATCAACAGCTAAACGGAGATCAGCAGCCCTATCGGTCTTCCATTCCAGGAAAACGCGATCGAGAATTTGATTCCGGAGGATTTCGTAGTCCTTGCATGACCGAGTATATGCTTCATACGAGTCGTACTCGAGGAAAGCATCGGCATGACTGGACCGTAGTACTTGCTTGATATGCTTGATTTGCAAGGATACCTTGCGGTTCTGAAGCTGAAATCGGTTTCCTTCATTAAGAAACTCAACTACAGGAGCTTCGAGCTTCAATGTATCCGCACCTGTGATCGCCTTGGGTGCGGCTCGTGCTGCGTGTTCTGCCATAGCAGTTGACGGGGAACCTGTGGGTTCAGTCACGCAGTTGACACTGTCTATACATTCTACGGGGGTCTGTCTATCGGTGTCTATGTACACTCATCGTTTTCGATGGAAAAAAAGTGTCTATATGACGACTGTGCAAGCTGTGAGTCCAGAGTAGTGTCGCTAAGCGTAGTCACTCAGGCAGCTGGTTAGTTTTGGTGCTCTCAAGGAGCTTGTTAAGTGCATTGCCATGGAATGTACGAGTGGACGTACCCAAAATATTCCATAACATGTGTGCAAGAGTACAGGTCAGCCAATTACACACACATCAACATTGACATGACAATACGATGCTATGAACAGGTGCACACAAGGTTACACGATCACGTGTGCAAAAAAGATATTATATACAGCCCAATGGTAATGGCGATATATTGACAAGCGTGTCACATGTCGAGGCTGAACTGGCGCGGTGACAGTCCAATACCCATAGGTTACGTGCATGTTGACACATGGTTTCTCAGGGACCCGCCTGGGCCCATAACCTGCAGAGCATTTAGCAAGCAGCGGTAAGTCACCTGGGAAACCATCCCGTCTCATCGTGAACGTCTGGAAGGTTAATTCGGGGAATGAAAGGTTATGTTCCCTATATCCTCAGAACACGACAGGCGGCATCTAGCACTACACGAGAAAGGTTAAGTGTATAGTGCTACATACCTCGGGACGCGCTAGACCATGACGATGAACGTAGGCACAAATCAGAGGACTATTAGATTGTGTAGAAAGGAAGAAGAAGGGTAAGGAAGAGATCACGTTCTCAACGGACGGATAAGGGTAAGAGGCAGCAGATTTCTAAATTCATTTGTCATCGGTTGATCATCACCATCATCGGCGATTGGTTCCGTGTCGGCTGCAGCTTCGAGTACGTAGCTGAGCGGTTGTTCTGGTGGCTTCTTTAGCAAGAAGTTCCGAGTTCTCGTCCACCAATCCTGCAGGTTCCACGTCGGCTCGTCTTCGTCCCACTCGAGAACGCTGCTAATCTTCTTCTTAAATCTATCCTTTTCTTCCGGCGGCGTGTCCGTGGCTCGATCCATCGAAACCTTTTCGGGGGGGTCCGCAGGAAAAGATGGCGTCGTCCCCGACGTCAACTCTATCGTAAGATCGTCGTCTGCATCACTCGCGGTGGTCATCGTCTCGTCAGTCCAATGAGCGCACGAGGTATCACTGCAGAAATCCATGTCTGGCTCACAGCCAGTTCAGTCGCCAAACGTCGTCCCTGGAGGTTCCAAGGATAAGCCGATGGCGTCGAGGGCTTCCTCGTCAAAAATAAACGGTGGGTCGTCCATGGACGACTCGTCAAATAACGTTATCGCGGACACTGGTTCACAAGGTGTAGCTTCTTCATCTTCAGAATCTGAATCGCCTTCTCAGTACCGTGGAGCTTCGAGTTCATCGCTCGAATCTTCGAGTTCATCGCTCGACATCTGCTCATAAATCTGTGCCAAAGACCGACGATCGGTCAGCACGTCGTTGGGTGGCTCGTCCATCGGCGGGCGAGCAAGATCTTCGAATGCGGCCGCGGCAAGGGCGTCGGCTGCGTCGTTGGTGCTGGTGGCCGTCTTCGGGTACACCATCACTCCTAATGGTAACTGTTGACCGCAAGGGGTCGTAAACGCGAGCGTTGCGCTCAAAAAACCCAATTTATATTGGTGTCGGCCTCCGTCGTATTCGTCGTCGCGCGATCGGCGTCGTCTGTGCCGGCGCGAACTTCGACTGGGGCTCTTGTTATCTTTGTCTCTCTCTGGCGTCAGTACGGCAGGTCCTATTACCTCTGGATCGTCCCTGTAGGCGACTGGTGCTCCCAAGCCTATCCGAACTGTCTCAATCGTCTCGTCTATCGAAACATCGACACATGCGTCGTCTTCTTGCCAAAACTCCGACCAAACGTAAATTAAATCTCCGTTGGCGAATAAATCCGTGCCTCGGGGTCGGAATTGCACTTCTTTCCGCTCTGGCGGTTTCTTCCTCAGGAAACAGTGAGCTCGTATCCATATCGTCGGTACGCTCATCTTCCTCTTATCCATGCTGATCGTCCCATCCAATTCGATTCCGGGCGGCAGCTATACTCATCCCTCATGGTATGTTCGGGATCTTTCTTTATCACATAGCCATCATCATATGCAGGCTGAAAATCTTTGAACTCTTCGTTCGTGAGTAATACGCCAGGGCTTTCACTGAGCTCCAAGGGCAGTTCATGCGTTATAAGATTCTTCGCCTCTTCCGCTTTCGTATTCATTTTCTCGGCAGTTTCACTCGGCCTATCATCCACTCCATCGCTTTGAATATCGGCAATCGCCTCGTCACTAAAAATGTCGGCACACGAAATGTCGGCCATCGTCAAAGGGAACAAGACATCTGCAAAAACGTCTGCAATCGGTTCGTCGGGGGGCCCTGTAAAAGAGGAAGGCGTCGTCCCCGACGTCATATCTGTCAAAAAATGGCCACCAAAGGGCACGTGACGTTCGATGGGTGTGTACACAGGTGCGCGCTTATCATTCGAGGTAATCCTCTGCGACGCATCGTTGATCGATCGTGGAGACGAAGTGCCATCCACTTGAATGTCCGGAGGTAGACTCATAGCATCGAGCGTAGCAGCGGCGGGTCCATTCCTTTGGGCGTCATCGGCTGCACGGGGCTCGTAAATCGGATTCACACATAACTCCGGCGCGTCGTCAAAACCGAGGGTTGTGTCAGCTGACGACAAATCATATCGTGCCACCAACGGTGACACCGGGTCAGAAGCGGTTGTCGGCTTCGGCCCGTAGTTTAACGACGTTTCGGTCAGATTCTCCGATTCTGTGGGGATTTTGGTTTGGGTGAGCTCCTTCGACTTGGATTGCTCTTGCTCGTAGTTTAACGACGTTTCGGTCATCTCGGACGACTCGTCGTCGTCGTCGCGCGGCTTCCTAACTTTCGCTCGCGTTCGCGTGGGCGGCGGTACCTCCGAGGGTCGGAATTCTCCCTCAAGGCTGCTCGCTCGCCTCGGGCGACTCGGCGTACGCAATTTATCCCTCTCGCGGGTCAACCATCGTACTTGCTCGTGTATTTTATCTAATCGAGCGTGTTCGTGCCGCATTTGCTCTTGCATTATTTTTATCTTCTTCCGGTGTAGCGATTCACGCCGTATCTCTTCTTCTATCAGCTGGATGAGGATTTCTTGTGCGCGCTTATTTTCTCGGCGTATCTCGCGTAAATGGGCTTTGTAAATCTTTGCAACATTCGGTGGTTCATCACCTCGCGCACGTTCTGGATGGGCTGCCGGTTGTCTCGCCGGCGGCGCCCTCGGCAGTTCATCGCCGTTGTAGTTCAGCTCTTCTTCCTCATCATCATAATCAGTATCATCATCATCGTTCCCCTCGCTCGTCTCATCCTGACGGCTTGGCGGTTCGTCATATCGTAGCTGCTCGACGGCAGCATCATTGTCTTCCATATCGGCTCTGGCTCGTTCTAGTCGGCCGAGATCAGAGCGGGTCCAAAATGGTTGAGTCGTCGTCGTTCTCGTGTTCCTTCGACTCTGGGACTTCTACTCGTCCACGACACGCGTAATATCGTCGTTGCGTGCGTCTTCCACCGACAAATCTATCAGTCCGGTGGGCGGCAGAATTCGTCTCTGCCCGGCAGTCAATGCCTTATCAGTGAGTTGCGATCTCACTCCGCTCGCCTGCGGCAGCGGTACCCGGGTTGCGCGTTGGCTAGCACCGAATCGCGCGTCGTCACTTCCGACGACTAACGTATCCGGCCGGGGAACTTTCCCACGGCAGTGGTCCTTCTGGAATTCCTTGTCGGCGCGCTTGATCAGGGCGCGCACGGCTTGTCCGGACCGTGTAGAGAATTCAAGATGCACTCGTTCGCTGCGACCGATATAGTCGCTCGAATCTCGTATTCCTCCACCACCTGTGGCGTAAGGAGAATTTAGGGGCTACCTGGCGTGCCTTCGAATCCTGGCTCGCCGCTCGCGTCCGTGCCCTTGGTGGAGTCACTGGACGAGGATGGCCGTTCTCCCGCCACACAACAAACAACCTCCGTGCCTGGTCCTCACAACTTGAGGATTGGCTGTTGCTTTATGATTAAGATATTATCGAAACACAGAAATCAGGGTGACACATATCACGGAAAAGGGAGATGATGTCATAAAGAAAACTGACATCATCAGAACGGAGTAGGGTGCCCCTGATAAGGGGGGCCCTAGAAGAAGGGTAAGCCTTAGGAAGCGGGAGTTGCCGCCTCAACGAGGATGTTGGGGAACTTGAATAGATGGTGTAGCGGGAGTCGCCGATAGTGGGGAGTTAGGCTCCAGTGAAAGAAGTGGAGGCTCCGGTGGGGTTGGTGGAGTGAAGGGAGTAATGTTTAGTGGTGGTGGTGGTGGAGTGTTCAACATTGCTGGTGCGATATTCGAACAAGGTGGAGTGTCCTAGTGAATGTGGGGTGTGCCAGGTTGTGGAGTAACCTTGGCTATGCCTGGGTCCGGAGGGAAGGCAGTGGGGTCTGAGACTTTGCCGTGGGGTGTTTGATATCCGGTGGGGTTGTCGGGATGAGGGGGGGTGACCATCGAGATGATCGGGTCTTGGGTCGCGACTTCGTGAGAAGTTTGCTTTTGCTTGAGGCGAGTTGCCGGAAGAACAGCTTGTTGGGGAGCTTGTTCAAATTGCTCGTCTTGATCGAGTTGCATGTCTTGATCGAGTTGCTCGTCTTGATCGAGTTGCTCGTCTTGAGCTTCGATTTTCGCGGCGAGCGCAGCATAGTCGGCAGCGTGTTTGGCTCTGAGAACAGCGTGATCAGCGGCGATCCGATTTAAAATATCATCTAGGCGCTGTTTGGGCGGCTGCCAGAAAGCTTGTGGGTCTTGTGGTGTAGCGAATGGCTTCGCTGATTCCAGACTCGGGACTTGTGGGTCGTGAGTCGCCATCGTTTTTGAGGTTGCGTTTTGCGCGTTGTTGGTTGCCTTTTATATACCCTTACCCTGATCGCCGACTGCGGTTGCGATGGAGGACGGTGCCTCAAGAATCCTGAGCCTTGCGAGGGCATCCGCCCTCCCGGCGTAGGTTGGCACCTATTCGCCTCCCGGGCGGGCCGGTTGGCAGCCGGAACGTTCGCAGTGGGACGGGGTATGGCCGGGGGGCGAAGACGGAAGGTTATCGACGAGTTGGTTGTCAGTCACATCGCGGTCTCTTCGTCGCATGGCGACAAGCTTGATGGTCACTCTCCGCCGACCGACCTTTCGGCGCTCCTCGTCTACAGGCCCGTGATTCCGGACTGGCACCTGTCGGTCCGGCCTGGCTCCCATGCTCGGGAGAGGTCTGAAGTTAGTTAGTTAGTTTGGTTGCCTTTCACACGTTTTTACTTGTTCACCAGTAGCACGCGATGAGACTTTACTACGGTCTTTAAACTTTCAGGAACTTCAGGAGATTGCTCTTACCTGGAAATCCTGAGTCTTTGTCCGAGACGTCGATCGAGATCGAACTTCGGAGATTGCTCTTACCTGGAAATCCTGAGTCTTTGTCCGAGACGTTGATCGAGATCGATGTCTTTCGGAGGACGTTTCTCTACCAGTACCGGACTGGGTCCAAACCTAGAGAACAGTAAAAATCACTGTGCCTCTGGTAGAGAATGGTGGCAGTGGTCTTGCTGCCTTTCGTCCTGTCCTCTAACGACACAAAGAGCAGCACGGTGTTCGACACAGCGATTTGGGGTTGTTTAGTGTGAGTGTGAGGTTAAGGGGGGGGCTAACCCTAAATACCCCTTACCCTGATCGCCGACTGCGGTTGCGATGGAGGACGGTGCCTCATGAATCCTGAGCCTTGCGAGGGCATCCGCCCTCCCGGCGTAGGTTGGCACCTATTCGCCTCCCGGGCGGGCCGGTTGGCAGCCGGAACGTTCGCAGTGGGACGGGGTATGGCCGGGGGGCGAAGACGGAAGGTTATCGGCGAGTTGGTTGTCAGTCACATCGCGGTCTCCTCGTCGCATTGCGACAAGCTTGATGGTCACTCTCCGCCGACCGACCTTTCGGCGCTCCTCGTCTACAGGCCCGTGATTCCGGACTGGCACCTGTCGGTCCGGCCTGGCTCCCATGCTCGGGAGAGGTCTGAAGTTAGTTAGTTAGTTAGTTAACCCTAAATGGGATTTTCTATCTCCAAAAAGATGGTTGATGCGCAGTAGAGTTATTAGCGCGTGCCAATTCTTGGCGGGAATAATGGCGAAGACGACCAATTCTAGGTTCATAAACGAGCATGCTTGCCGATCCTCTGATTGTAGGCATGGGTGCATACACGGGGTGTACCTTTGCGCCCATTTTTCTATCACTGGAGGTGATATAGCCCAAGTACCTGCTTTGAGACATGTGCAAATCAGCCAAAGCAAAAGTTCGGTCGATAACCTCGAGATAATCTTGTTTGGGATAGTGCATAAGAGAATCTTGCAGGACTCGACAACTGCGAGAGACAAGGGAGCTAATCAAGCGACGAGTATCGGCCTTTTCAAGGGAGTGGTGATAGGCTTGGCAGAGACAAATAAATCCTGTTGCCGGTTCCAAAACACCAGTCTTCTCGACAGAACTGTCGTTCGATTGGAGAGTATAAGTTTCACCAAAAGCATTCGGCTGCATTTTATTTGGAGCTTTGGTTGGTGACGGTGATATTGCCACCGGTGTGTCTACCGCCTGTGATGTTGTAGATGGGTGTTGTTGAGGACTTGTTTAGAAATAACCTGTGTGGAGTTTGGTTACTTTCGAAAACAGTAATGCGAAAGGACACAGATTTTGTGGTTGTCTTTGGAAACAAACGTCCAAAAGCATTGTATAACAACACGAAGGCTTTGACTCAATCGGAGAAGTCATACTAGCCAAAGGTTGTTTAGAGTTTGTGTTGAAGCCCAATAAGAAATAGGACACATGGTTCGTGTCTTCTTGCGAGGGCTGCTCCAAAGTTTTCTGAGAGTGGAGCCGTGTAAATAGCATAATTTGAGTCTCCAATTCCGCCGTAGTCATGCGGACTCACCCAGTACGACTATATGCGCTATATGTGCTGGGTATTGATGTATGGAAGACATCTGGAAAGATTTGAGTCCACATGGCTCTCCCGTTGATCACACTAAGATTCATGCTTGGAGCGGTCAACTCTACGATCTCCGTGTAGTACTTTGATCGTTCCTTCAGTTCAGAGGCTCTGCGACGATATGTAGGGGATCTGGGAAGAGATGTAAATTTATCAATAGAAATCCTAGAGCGAGATCGAAGCATGTGCGTAAGGGTTTCACCGCTTTCAACGATAACTTTGACATTTACGTTGAGTCGCAAGTCATTAGTAACGCATGCCAAGAACGCAGGAGTTTACAGACCAGCACAAAGAAGTATCACGGTAGGAGCACGAGAACTAGAATCGGAAGTAACAGTATGCAGGTGTCGTGGGTTAAATTTTCGTCATCGAGGCGGTGGCAACTTCTTGCGAATATGCAGGTGTTGGTTGTACATGCTCGGCAGGATACCTTGTACAAAGGAACGAGAATAACGCTTTCAAGGAGCTTGGCATAAAACCCTTGCTTCTCTTTTTCCATTTAAGAGATGAAGCTTGAATTGTGAAGATCTTAATTCAATCTCTCGTGCTTTAGCTTGTTGCAGCGAACATGCTGGAAGAGTGGGAAGCATGTTCTCCAATCTGTAAAGAGGAATTCGCTCGTTCTCATCGATGTCGCTAGTAACGATGGATTTGCCTTTGTATTTCCGATAATGGAGATGAAAGGCAGGCTTATCTTCGTTCCACTGCGGCAAGCTAATCAAGAGTCTCATTTCGCGTAGGTGAATAGATAGAGACATCCAATTTGACATACCCAACTTCCGGGTGGTTATAGAAGAGTCGGGATCACAATGCGAGTGATCAGAGCGTGGAAGTCCCGTGTATTAGTAGCAGTCTGAATCGTGGGCGACAGCGAATCGGGTAACTTCACAATGTGGAGTGGGTCCGCGTACCGACGGAAATTCACCACATGGTGAGATGCACAGCTGTCGGCATATCCAGGTGTGCACATAGATGGCAAGTGGTACTCAGTATAAAGCTGCAGTATAAGGGAGTAACACACATGAGTGGACGTCCGACCGAAACTATACTTGGTAATGAAGACCTCCCCTTTTTCGGAGGGCGTAACCAACAGGATAAGACCAGTAGTAAGCTTGGGGATGGACTTGGGAGGCGCAGTTTCCTCCTCCTCCTATTCTTCTTGGTCCTCAGCTTTCTTCTTATCAGGTTTGGAAGTGTCATCCTGATTGTTGCGACGTATTACAGCTTGCGCGGTCTTAGCACTGATATGTTGCAATAAAGGCTTAGGCAGCTTGTCCACATCATCTTCACCGATAGTCAGAAATGCCTGGAAAGTGTTTCCGTATCAGCAGTCCCCTCTGCTCCGCATCATTGGGGGCGCTGTAGGAACATAAGCAGCTGGGGGAGAATCCGAAGTAGACTCTGAAGGATTGTCGAGAAGGTTCTCGACAGCGTCGGACATAGAGTCGACTGGCGACATGTAACGATGCACAGTGGCCGCTTCGTCATTGTCAAGGGCCTTCATGTCATCCTGCACAGTCTTTACCTCAGCAGACGGACTCGGATTCCCGTCTGGCAGTTTGCGAAATAAGTGCCTCGAGCGCTCAGTCTGGTAGGAGGCCCGCCCCATTAAAGGCATACTCGAACGAGAGCGAAGATCAGTGATCCTAGGATATAGGGCACGATCGTAGCTAGTGCCCCCACCTGTGTTGTAGTTACTAGGCGGGCGATAATAAGAAGTATCGCGAGGCTAAATTGATGAAGCTTTGTTTTTTTGCATTCCTTAGTTTTCGTGCATTGAAGCTAGAATCACCAGCAGCAGTAGCTAAGGGGGAATAAGTATTCTATAAGCTTTATTGTGATTCCTCGATGGTGTCCAATAAGAGAACTTTGGGGGGTGGTGATGAAGTAGTGCCAGGAATATAAGGGATCCAATAAGCTGGCGTATCCAAGCGACGTTGCGAGGTATACTTCGAGTCATTAAAGACTTGAAGCAAATATTCCAATAATGGATGAACGTCGTTTGGATCCGTGAGTCTCATAGCATCCTCACTAGTTTGGTTGCTAGAAGAGCGCGCCTCAAATAGTTTGCACGACTCAAGTAACGCTTGAGTGTAGCGGTCATGTTCGGTCGGTAGAGATAGAAAATTTGATTTAGGGTTAGTACCCCCCCCCCTCTCAATCACACTCACACCCAACAACCAATAAAATCACTGTGTCGAACACCGTGCCGCTCTTTGTGTCGTTAGAGACAGGGCGTTAAAGACGGCACTACCACTGCCATCATTCTCTACCAGGGGCACAGTGAATTTTTCCTGTCTCTAGGTTTGGACTCAGTCGGGTACTGGTAGAGAAACGTCCCTCCGAAAGACATCGATCTCGATAAACGTCTCGGACAAAGACCCAGGATTTCCAGGTAAGAGCAATCTCCTGAAGTTCCTGAAGTCAAAAAGACCGTAGTCAAGTCTCATCGCTTGCTACTGGTGAACAAAGTGTGAAAAGTGTGAAAGGCAAACAACAACGCGCAAAACGCAACCCCGACAACATGGCGACTCACGACCCACAAGTCCCGAGTCTGGAATCAGCGAAGCAGTTCGCTACACAACAAGCTCACTGGCACCAGCCCCAAGCTGATTTGCAACAGTTCGAAACTGATTTCTATAAATGGATCGACACGCGGATCGACACTGATAGACACTGTTTTCGCTAATCTCAGAGCCAAACACTCTGCCGAAAATGCTGCGCTCGCCGCAAAATACGTTGCCGCAAGCGCAGCTCACGACGAGCAACTCGATCAAAACGTGCAGCTCGATCAAGACGAGCAACTTGAACAAGCTCCTCAACCAGCTGTTCTTACGGCAACCCCCCTCAAGCAAACTTCTCACGAAGTCGCGACCCAAGACCCGATCATTTCGATGGTCACCCCCCCTCCTGCTGTTCAAAATGTTCCCGAACACAAACAGAACCCACCTCCTACCGACAACCCCACCGGATGTCAAACACCCCATGGCAAAGTCTCAGACCCCACTGCCTTCCCTCCGGACCCAGGCATCGCCAAGGTTACTCCACAACCTGGCACACCCCACATTCACGAGGACACTCCACATTGTTCGAATATTCCACCAGCAATGTTGAACACTCCACCACCACCACCACTCAACAATAATCTCTTCACTCCACCAACCCCACGGGAGCCTCCACCTCCTTCACTGGAGCCTAACTCCCCACTCTCGGCGACTCCCACTTCACCATCTATTCAAGTTCCCCAACATCCTCGTCAACCCCTTCGCAGCAACACTCATTTCCTTCCCGATGATCATGCCACCTACGGCCATGACGGCCCCGGCACCGCCATCCCTTACCAAGCCCCCACCGCGGCTCAAGATCCTGCCGCCCCACCGTCAGACTCTCCTGTCCGATATCCATCATCTTCCGCGAGTCATTCTCCTCGAGACTTTCATCTCCACCCACAAGACCATGCCACCTACGGCCACGACGGCCCCAGCACTTCCATTCCTACCCCAGCTCCTTCCGCGGCTCAGGCTACTGCCGCCCAACCATCGGACCATCCTGACCGACCTTCATCACCTTTCGAAAGTTGCTGTCCCCCCGATTTTCATCTCCACCCGCGTGAATAAGAAATACAAGGCTACGACCATTCCCCCGTCTCCACCCAAGCAACACTCCACCTCCTTTCTCAAAGTTCCAATGCACCTCCGTCTGCGCTCCAACGCGAGTTGGCCACCACTCAGGTTGCATTCCGCTCCCAAACCGCCGACTTGGCCGCAACCAAGGCCATGCTCATTCGCAAGGACGACGCTTTGCCCTCCACAGCCACCAAACTCACCATAACCGACGCCGCCCTAGCTTTCGCCACTGCCCAGCTCGCCATCCAAGCCGGCGAACTGGTCTCCACCCGCGCGGAACTTCATCTCACTAGAGATAGAAAATCTGAATTAGGGTTAGTACCCCCTATTCTAGGGCTAGTCCTAAACTTTACCACCGTTTGATTTAAGAAAACTCTGTGTTATTCACACCGGCTGTTCTCGTTGTAGAGACAGAAACGAGAACAGAATGCCACTGCTCTCGATTCTGCTGAAGGGTATCACAGTTGATATTACTGTTCTCTAGGTTATGGGCCCAGTCCCGGTATCAGCAGAGTATCAGGATTTCCAGAAGAGTATCGCTCCCTGACGTTCCTGAACCAAGGCAAAATGCCAACCAACCAAGAACTTCAAAAAGAGTTGGCCACTCAGAAGACCGAACATGCTCAAGCCATGAAAGACCAAGAAGCTCGCATAGAGGCAAAGCATCAAAGGGGGATGCTAGCGCAAAAACAAGACAACGATGCTCGCGTCCAAGCTCTCCAAGCGCAACTCAACGCCATGCTGCCACCACCTACCGTCGCTGCTGCGGCTCCGCCTCCCACTCCGGCTCAACAAGATCCCAAGACCAAGGTTAACACCTTTAGTGACCCATCTAGCGCCGTCCTCCCTGCGATCGCTAACCGTTGGTTGCGATGGAGGACGGCGCCTAACACGCTTGCTCCCTGCGGCGGCCCCGGCCGTCCCGGAGTGAGACGGTGCCTGCTCGCCTCCCGGGCTGGCCGGTTAGCACCCGGAAAGTCCGCGCTGG
The DNA here is from genome assembly GCA_029834535.1 of Chrysophaeum taylorii. Classification (NCBI taxonomy): domain Eukaryota; class Pelagophyceae; order Pelagomonadales; family Pelagomonadaceae; genus Chrysophaeum; species Chrysophaeum taylorii. The sequence goes on along the minus strand of JAQMWT010000491.1, from coordinate 4,168 downwards.
GCTGGGGTTCGCTCGGTTGGGCAGAACGCGACGGACGGTCGATTGTTCGTGGACCAACACGTTTGCGGCCTGCGACGCTTTGCACGACCTCGAACAAGACCGCGCGCAGTGGCGGTCCACCATCAACAAGTCTGTCCTCGTCCGTCGCCCTGCCCCAACTGCGTGATTTTCCTCTGTGATTCCGTACCGGCTGGCCCGGCCTGGCTCCCATGCTCGGGAGAGGTCTGAAGTTAGTTAGTTGCTACCGCCGTCCTCAAGTCAATGGACAACGCGCAAGTCACACCCCAAATGCTTTCGGTTTCGCGTCATGCAGTTGTTCGTCGAACATCTGATGCCTGAAACGGGCATAACTAACTAACTTCAGACCTCTCCCGAGCATGGGAGCCAGGCCGGACCGACAGGAGCCAGTCCGGAATCACGGGCCTGTAGACGAGGGGCGCCGAAAGGTGGGTCGGCGGAGAGTGATCATCATGCTTGTCGCCATGCGACGAGGAGACCGCGATGTGACTGACAACCAACTCGTCGATAACCTTCCGTCTGCGCCCCCGGCCATACCCCGTCCCACTGCGAACGTTCCGGCTGCCAACCGGCCCGCCCGAGAGGCGAATAGGTGCCAACCTACGCCGGGAGGGCGGATGCCTCGCAAGGCTCAGGATTCATGAGGCACCGTCCTCCATCGCAACCATGCGGTCGGCGATCAGGGTAAGGGAAGTGAAACAGGCATAACTCAATACTTTATACAGGGCTTCTACACGTGGGACTCCGTCCTGCGCGGATCTAATGATCTCGCTGACGCTCTCCTAAGCCACTGTACCGACGAATACGACAAGGACCCCGACCACCACGCTACATCAGGGAACACACAAGATTTCAACGGCCGTTACGTCTACCACAAGGGTGTCTACCGCAAGTTCGGCAAACACTTCCTGGAGAACGTCTACGAGCCCAAGCTCCAAGAACTTAAAGACAAAGAACTGGATCCAACTCCCGCTGCTGATTCAAGTCCCGTCAGCGACGCGACACCTGAACAGGATTTTTCGTTCATCAACCGGCCACCTCCGCCGGATGGTAGCATTCCGATGCCCAAACGAAACGATCGCCTAGAGGTTGTTCTCGACGATTCAGGTTTTACTCCAGTTCTCGTGCATCGCAACCAGAGCGATAAGCTCAAAGCAGATCTCAATGAAGAACGTGGATTCCGTATCCCTAAGGATCAACTCTACATCGTGAAACGTGTTGACGATGGGAAACTCTTCGCCAGACGCATTATCGCCTCAGAGTATGGTCGCAACTGGAAATACCAGCAGGAGCAATCCACGGCTCACGCCACAGCCAACATGTCCAGCACATTGATGTTCCTCATCAGTGTCAGCGCTCTGCACCAGGGCCACGCCGCCAGCATCGCCTCTGCTCTCAACATTCGAAAGATGCTAAGCCGCCTAATGATGTCCCGAAAGGATGTCTCCTAGTAAGTACCACACAAGACTATGGTATCATGGGCGGCACCGCACTGGACTCGCAGAGAGAAACCGACGCAGAACTCTTGTGCGTCGACTTCCCAAGGAAGCCGTACCACTCATCTGTATTGGTTGACCACCTGGACAACGACAATTCTGTTCTCGAGAACTATGTGTGCCATGACGAACTGTCACCGGCAGAGTACTATGCGCGTCAATGGAACCAAGAATTCTGTTGTATGGGTTCCTCTCTTTTGTGGGACATCTCCGCGCATCAGCACGACCACCTAGCTTCTCGTCACAGGCATGCCTTCATGCATGATTCTGGCGAACTCGGACACCTCTTCCTAAGTCAAAGTGATCCGAATCAAGATATTCTCCATAAGCCATGGACTATGACTTGCAGCATATCGATCACGTCGAGTTACAACTCGTGACTGCTGAAGATATCGTCTATGAGCCTGCGAAGATTGTTGAACTCAAAGGACTCAGCGAAGAAGATAAGTTAAAGCATATCGCTTCGATTCGCAAAGAAATTGAAGGCTTGTGCTCCAGCGGTGTCTTTAGCTTGAACCTTACCGCCAAGCCGTTCGTCTATCTCGACGAAACTCGTGCTGAAGATAAAGTATTTTGCTGATGGCACCCCAGACAGCTACAAAGCTCGTCTAGTTGCCCGAGGTCTTCTGGCACGTGTAGGCATTGACTTTTATGCCACATCCTCACCAACCGCAATGCTCGCCACCAACCGGTTATTGCTCGCCATCGCTGTGAAGCACAAACTCCCGGTCGCGCACGCGGACATTCCGCAGGCATTCATCCAATCGGCACTCGATCGCCCGGTATGGATTGACTTACCTCGATACGTGTCTCGCAAAATCTTATCCCGCAGATACAGAAGAACCACCCAGAGTCGAAGCTCGCTCTCCGACTCGTCAGGGCTCTCTATGGCCTCAAACAGTCAGCTTTGTTGTGGGACATCAAACTCGGCTCGTTTCTTCGACAACATGAGTTCGAACGCTCACAAGTCGGCACTTGCCTCTATATCAAATGGGATCGATCTATCAACAAATGGGTTCTACTATCCGTTTCAGTCGATGACCTATTGATCACTGGTACCAACAACGCCAAAATTACATCTCTTCGCACTGCTCTGGAGAAGGAATATGGCAAAGGTACGTGGCATGACAACCTCAGATCCTCCCTTGGTATCGATGTCCACTGCAATGTCTCCGCTGGTCATCTCACTATGTAGCAGCGAAGATCACCAAGATGCTTGCTGAGCATAAGCTCAACCTACGTAGTATGGACGTCCCCTATTCGGACATCCTCATTCAAAACTTCGGGTAAACTTCTCTCAGACGTGGCTCCTACCTTAGACGTATTACGCCAAAATTTTCCTCACTACTGTGCCACTAGTATTTACTTGTCTGTCACATGTCGGCCTGATATCACCACTTTGTGCAACAAGTGCTGCAAGGGCATGCACAACCCTGATCAGACCCACCTTCTGCACTTTTATGTTTTACTTCGCTAAGGGTACTCCGAATGATTCAATCGACTATTCATCCGACATCCCCCTATTACCCCTTTATTCAGCATCTGATCAGCCGCTATTCTGAACTGCATCACCTTCGTTCACCCATTATTTGTTTTACTGATGCAAGTTTTGCTGACCGTTCTGACCCTCGCTTGCGATCCAATTCTGGTGCATGTATCTTCGTCTTTGGCAATCTCGTATTTTGGTCTAGCAAACGCCAAACTCTTACTGCCAAAAGCACCATGGAAGCTGAACTCATCGCCGCCAGCGCAGCCGCCGATGAATGTCAATGGTTCTACAAGCTTTTCTCCTCTCACCCTCATCTGATTTCGTGTGATCAAGCTCACGCTATTCCCTGCTTATTGATAACGCTAGCGCATTACATGTCGCTAATCATCCTAAAGTCTGTGCTCCTTCTCGTCATATCAACTTACGAGAATTTCGCATTCGTGACTACCAAGCTAACTCGATCATTAGACCTCTCTGGTGTCCTACTCTCTACCAGGTCGCTGATCATTTTTCGAAGCTCCTTCAACGCAACTTATTTCACAAGCTCAAAAACGCCTACGGCGTTCACTCCACTTCATCCTCCCCACCATCACATCAAGTTGCTCTTTCAGCTACTCTTCCACCGTACGACTCTGTCCAGAACACTCTCTACATTCTTGTCGATGGTAAGACGCTTCCCTTAGTTTGATCCAGATTTCGCTCCCCGCGTTCAATCTGTGAGGGCGTAGAGATGAAAATCCGATCTAGGGTTAGCACCCTGTTCTCGGGTTAGTTTACTTAACTTTGCCACCTTTGTTTTGAGAAAACGCTGTGTTATTCACACCGGTTGTCCTCGATTAAGAGACGATTCGACGACTACCACTGTTCTCACGCTCTGCTGAAGCGTAACACAGTTTGATTGTTCTTCTATATGAGTAGCGTAAAATTTATGTTCGCCATGACCCCACCACCACCCCCCCCTCTCTGCTCACCCATACGCACGCTCACAAGCCCGTCACTGACACCGTCAAGTGCTGCTCCTGCGTGTCGAAGGAGACAGGGCGCAATAAGGCGACGCCACGCAACCGGATCTCCGCCAAGGCATGCGCTAATTTTCTGTCTTAACCGCGTTCGATCCCGATTTTCTGCTCACCGAGTTCAATCTAACTGGTGAGGCGCGTAGATG
>JAQMWT010000490.1:0-88546 GCA_029834535.1 Chrysophaeum taylorii | reverse complement strand
CACCGGCGAGGGTTGTGTCAGCTGACGACAATCATCTCGTCCACCAACGTGGGCGACCCCGGGTCAGAAGCGGTTGTCGTCTTCGGCCCGTAGTTTAAAACGACGTTTCGGTCAGATTTCTCCGATCTGTGTGGATTTTGGTTTGGGTGGAGCTCCTTCGACTTGGATTGCTCTTGCTCGTAGTTTAACGACGGTTTTCGGTCATCTCGACGACTCTTCGTCGTCGTCGTCGCGCGGCTTCCTAACTTTCGCTCGCGTTCGCGTGGGCGGCGGTACCTCCGAGGGTCGGAATTTCTCCCTCCAGGCTGCTCGCTCGCCTCGGGCGACTCGGCGTACGCAATTTATCCCTCTCGCGGGTCAACCATCGTCACTTGCTCGTGTATTTTATCTAATCGAGCGTGTTCGTGCCGCATTTGCTCTTGCATTATTTTTATCTTCTTCCGGTGTAGCGATTCTCGCCGTATCTCTTCTTCTTCATCTGGATGGGAGAGAGATTTCTTGTGCGCGCTTATTTTTCGCTCGCGTATCTCGCGTAAATGGGCTTTGTAAATCTTGCAACATTCGGTGGTTCATCACCTCGCGCACGTTCTGGATGGGCTGCCGGTTGTCTCGCCGGCGGCGCCCTCGGCAGTTCATCGCCGTTGTAGTTCAGCTCTTCTTCCTCATCATCATAATCAGTATCATCATCATCGTTCCCCTCGCTCGTCTCATCCTGACGGCTTGGCGGTTCGTCATATCGTGCTGCTCGACGCATAGCATCATTTCTTCCATATCGCTCTGGCTCGTTCTAATCGGCCGAGATCAGAGCGGGTCCAAAATGGTTGAGTCGTCGTCGTTCTCGTGTTCCTTCGACTCTGGGACTTCTACTCGTCCACGACACGCGTAATATCGTCGTTGCGTGCGTCTTCCACCGACAAAATCTATCATCCGGTGGGCGGCAGAATTCGTCTCTGCCCGGCAGTCAATGCCTTATCAGTGAGTTGCGATCTCACTCCGCTCGCCTGCGCAGCGGTACACCGGTTGCGCGTTGGCTACACCGAATCGCGCGTCGTCACTTCCGACGACTAACGTATCCGGCCGGGGAACTTTCCCACGGCAGTGGTCCTTCTGGAATTCCTGTGTCGGCGCGCTTGATCAGGGCGCGCACGGCTTGTCCGGACCGTGTAGAACTCAGATGCACACGTTCGTCGCGCGACCGATATAGTCGCTCGAATCTCGATAATTCCTCCACCACCTGTGGCGTAAGGGAGGAAGTTTAGGGGCTACCTGCGTGCCTTCGAATCGGGCTCGCCGCTCGCGTCCGTGCCCTTGGTGGAGTCACGTGGACGAGGATGGCCGTTCTCCCGCCACACAACAAACAACCTCCGTGCCTGGTCCTCCAACTTGAGGATTGGCTGTTGCTTTATATGTTAGGCGTTATCGAACACACAGAAATCAGGGTGACACATATCACGGAAAAAGGGGAGATGATGTCATAAAGAAATGACATCATCAAGGGAGGTAGGGTGCCCCTGATAAGGGGGCCCTAGAAGAAGGGTAAAGCCTTAGGAAAGCGGGAGTTGCCGCCTCAACGAGGATGTTGGGGAACTTGAAATAGATGGTGGCTTGGGAGGGGTCGGAGTCGCCGATAGTGGGGAGTTAGGCTCCAGTGAAAGAAGAGTTGGCTCCGTGGGGTTGGTGGAGTGAAGGATATGTTTAGTGGTGGTGGTGGTGGGTGTTCAACATTGCTGGTGCGATATTCGAACAAGGTGGAGTGTCCTAGTGAATGGGGGTGTGCCAGGTTGTGGAGTAACCTTGGCTATGCCTGGGTCCGGAGGGAAGGCAGTGGGTCTGAGACTTTGCCGTGGGGTGTTTGATATCCGGTGGGGTTGTCGGGATGAGGGGGGTGACCATCGAGATGATCGGGTCTTGGGTCGCGACTTCGTGAGAAGTTTGCTTTTGCTTGAGGCGAGTTGCCGGAAGAACAGCTTGTGGGGAGCTTGTTCAAATTGCTCGTCTTGATCGAGTTGCATGTCTTGATCGAGTTGCTCGTCTTGATCGAGTTGCTCGTCTTGAGCTTCGATTTTCGCGGCGAGCGCAGCATAGTCGGCAGCGTGTTGGCTCTGAGAACAGCGTGATCAGCGGCGATCCTTTAAAATATCATCTAGGCGCTGTTTGGGCGGCTGCCAGAAAGCTTGTGGGTCTTGTGGTGTAGCGAATGGCTTCGCTGATTCCAGACTCGGGACTTGTGGGTCGTGAGTCGCCATCGTTTTTGAGGTTGCGTTTTGCGCGTTGTTGGTTGCCTTTTATATACCCTTACCCTGATCGCCGACTGCGGTTGCGATGGAGGACGGTGCCTCAAGAATCCTGAGCCTTGCGAGGGCATCCGCCCTCCCGGCGTAGGTTGGCACCTATTCGCCTCCCGGGCGGGCCGGTTGGCAGCCGGAACGTTCGCAGTGGGACGGGGTATGGCCGGGGGGCGAAGACGGAAGGTTATCGACGAGTTGGTTGTCAGTCACATCGCGGTCTCTTCGTCGCATGGCGACAAGCTTGATGGTCACTCTCCGCCGACCGACCTTTCGGCGCTCCTCGTCTACAGGCCCGTGATTCCGGACTGGCACCTGTCGGTCCGGCCTGGCTCCCATGCTCGGGAGAGGTCTGAAGTTAGTTAGTTAGTTTGTTTCACACTTGTTCACCAGTAGCAAGCTATGAGACTTGACTACGGTCTTAAAACTCGCCGGAACTTCAGGAGATTGCTCTTACCTGGAAATGAGTCTTTGTCCAGACGTCGATCGAGTGAACTTCGGGATATTGCGCTTACCTGGAAATCCAGTGTCCGAGACGTTGATCGAGATCGATGTCTTTCGGAGGACGTTTCTCTACCGTACCGGACTGGGTCCAAACCTAGAGAACAGTAAAAATCACTGTGCTCTGGTAGGGCAATGGCAGTGGTCTTGCTGCTTTCGTCCTGTCCTCTAACGACACAAAGAGCAGCACGGTGTTCGACACAGCGATTTGGGGTTGTTTTAGTGTGAGTGTAGGTTAAGGGGCTAACCCAATACCCCTACCCTGATCGCCGACTGCGGTTGCGATGGAGGACGGTGCCTCATGAATCCTGAGCCTCTTTGCGCCATTTTTCTATCACTGGAGGTGATATAGCCCAAGTACCTGCTTTGAGACATGTGCAAATCAGCCAAAGCAAAGTTCGGTCGATAACCTCGAGATAATCTTGTTTGGGATAGTGCATAAGAGAATCTTGCGGACTCGACAACTGCGAGAGACAAGGGACTAATCAAGCGACGAGTATCGGCCTTTTCAAGGGGTGGTGATAGGCTTGGCAGGACAAATAAATCCTGTTGCCGGTTCCAAAACACCAGTCTTCTCGACAGAACTGTCGTTCGATTGGAGAGTATAAGTTTCACCAAAAGCATTCGGCTGCATTTTATTTGGAGCTTTGGTTGGTGACGGGGATATCGCCACCAGTATGTCTACCACCTGTGATGTATTAGATAGGTGTTGTTGAGGACTTGTTCAGAAATACTGTGTGGAGTTTGGTTACTTTCGAAAACAGTAATGCGAAAGGACACAGATTTTGTGGTTGTCTTTGGAAACAAACGTCCAAAAGCATTGTATAACAACACGAAGGCTTTGACTCAATCGGAGAGTCATACTAGCCAAGGTTGTTTAGAGTTTGTGTTGAAGCCCAATAAGAAATAGGACACATGGTTCGTGTCTTCTTGCGAGGGCTGCTCCAAAGTTTTCTGAGAGTGGAGCCGTGTAAATAGCATAATTTGAGTCTCCAATTCCGCCGTAGTCATGCGGACTCACCCAGTACGACTATATGCGCTATATGTGCTGTATTGATGTATGGAAGACATCTGGAAAGATTTGAGTCCACATGGCTCTCCCGTTGATCACACTAAGATTCATGCTTGAGCGGTCAACTCTACGATCTCCGTGTAGTACTTTGATCGTTCCTTCAGTTCAGAGGCTCTGCGACGATATGTAGGGGATCTGGGAAGAGATGTAAATTTATCAATAGAAATCCTAGAGCGAGATCGAAGCATGTGCGTAAGGGTTTCACCGCTTTCAACGATAACTTTGACATTTACGTTGAGTCGCAAGTCATTAGTAACGCATGCCAAGAACGCAGGAGTTTACAGACCAGCACAAAGAAGTATCACGGTAGGAGCACGAGAACTAGAATCGGAAGTAACAGTATGCAGGTGTCGTGGGTTAAATTTTCGTCATCGAGGCGGTGGCAACTTCTTGCGAATATGCAGGTGTTGGTTGTACATGCTCGGCAGGATACCTTGTACAAAGGAACGAGAATAACGCTTTCAAGGAGCTTGGCATAAAACCCTTGCTTCTCTCTTTTTCCATTTAAGAGATGAAGCTTGAATTGTGAAGATCTTAATTCAATCTCTCGTGCTTTAGCTTGTTGCAGCGAACATGCTGGAAGAGTGGGAAGCATGTTCTCCAATCTGTAAAGAGGAATTCGCTCGTTCTCATCGATGTCGCTAGTAACGATGGATTTGCCTTTGTATTTCCGATAATGGAGATGAAAGGCAGGCTTATCTTCGTTCCACTGCGGCAAGCTAATCAAGAGTCTCATTTCGCGTAGGTGAATAGATAGAGACATCCAATTTGACATACCCAACTTCCGGGTGGTTATAGAAGAGTCGGGATCACAATGCGAGTGATCAGAGCGTGGAAGTCCCGTGTGTATTAGTAGCAGTCTGAATCGTGGGCGACAGCGAATCGGGTAACTTCACAATGTGGAGTGGGTCCGCGTACCGACGGAAATTCACCACATGGTGAGATGCACAGCTGTCGGCATATCCAGGTGTGCACATAGATGGCAAGTGGTACTCAGTATAAAGCTGCAGTATAAGGGAGTAACACACATGAGTGGACGTCCGACCGAAACTATACTTGGTAATGAAGACCTCCCCTTTTTCGGAGGGCGTAACCAACAGGATAAGACCAGTAGTAAGCTTGGGGATGGACTTGGGAGGCGCAGTTTCCTCCTCCTCCTATTCTTCTTGGTCCTCAGCTTTCTTCTTATCAGGTTTGGAAGTGTCATCCTGATTGTTGCGACGTATTACAGCTTGCGCGGTCTTAGCACTGATATGTTGCAATAAAGGCTTAGGCAGCTTGTCCACATCATCTTCACCGATAGTCAGAAATGCCTGGAAAGTGTTTCCGTATCAGCAGTCCCCCTCTGCTCCGCATCATTGGGGGGCGCTGTAGGAACATAAGCAGCTGGGGGAGAATCCGAAGTAGACTCTGAAGGATTGTCGAGAAGGTTCTCGACAGCGTCGGACATAGAGTCGACTGGCGACATGTAACGATGCACAGTGGCCGCTTCGTCATTGTCAAGGGCCTTCATGTCATCCTGCACAGTCTTTACCTCAGCAGACGGACTCGGATTCCCGTCTGGCAGTTTGCGAAATAAGTGCCTCGAGCGCTCAGTCTGGTAGGAGGCCCGCCCCATTAAAGGCATACTCGAACGAGAGCGAAGATCAGTGATCCTAGGATATAGGGCACGATCGTAGCTAGTGCCCCCACCTGTGTTATAGTTACTAGGCGGGCGATAGTAAGAAGTGTCGCGAGGCGAAATCGAAGAAGCTTTGTTTTTTGCATTCCTTAGTTTTCGTGCATTGAAGCTAGAATCACCAGCAGCAGTAGCTAAGGGGGAATAAGTATTCTATAAGCTTTATTGTGATTCCTCGATGGTGTCCAATAAGAGAACTTTGGGGGGTGGTGATGAAGTAGTGCCAGGAATATAAGGGATCCAATAAGCTGGCGTATCCAAGCGACGTTGCGAGGTATACTTCGAGTCATTAAAGACTTGAAGCAAATATTCCAATAATGGATGAACGTCGTTTGGATCCGTGAGTCTCATAGCATCCTCACTAGTTTGGTTGCTAGAAGAGCGCGCCTCAAATAGTTTGCACGACTCAAGTAACGCTTGAGTGTAGCGGTCATGTTCGGTCGGTAGAGATAGAAAATTTGATTTAGGGTTAGTACCCCCCCCCCTCTCAATCACACTCACACCCAACAACCAATAAAATCACTGTGTCGAACACCGTGCCGCTCTTTGTGTCGTTAGAGACAGGGCGTTAAAGACGGCACTACCACTGCCATCATTCTCTACCAGGGGCACAGTGAATTTTTCCTGTCTCTAGGTTTGGACCCAGTCGGGTACTGGTAGAGAAACGTCCCTCCGAAAGACATCGATCTCGATAAACGTCTCGGACAAAGACCCAGGATTTCCAGGTAAGAGCAATCTCCTGAAGTTCCTGAAAGTTCTAAAGACCGTAGTCAAGTCTCATCGCTTGCTACTGGTGAACAAAGTGTGAAAAGTGTGAAAGGCAAACAACAACGCGCAAAACGCAACCCCGACAACATGGCGACTCACGACCCACAAGTCCCGAGTCTGGAATCAGCGAAGCAGTTCGCTACACAACAAGCTCACTGGCACCAGCCCCAAGCTGATTTGCAACAGTTCGAAACTGATTTCTATAAATGGATCGACACGCGGATCGACACTGATAGACACTGTTTTCGCTAATCTCAGAGCCAAACACTCTGCCGAAAATGCTGCGCTCGCCGCAAAATACGTTGCCGCAAGCGCAGCTCACGACGAGCAACTCGATCAAAACGTGCAGCTCGATCAAGACGAGCAACTTGAACAAGCTCCTCAACCAGCTGTTCTTACGGCAACCCCCCTCAAGCAAACTTCTCACGAAGTCGCGACCCAAGACCCGATCATTTCGATGGTCACCCCCTCCTGCTGTTCAAAATGTTCCCGAACACAAACAGAACCCACCTCCTACCGACAACCCCACCGGATGTCAAACACCCCATGGCAAAGTCTCAGACCCCACTGCCTTCCCTCCGGACCCAGGCATCGCCAAGGTTACTCCACAACCTGGCACACCCCACATTCACGAGGACACTCCACATTGTTCGAATATTCCACCAGCAATGTTGAACACTCCACCACCACCACCACTCAACAATAATCTCTTCACTCCACCAACCCCACGGGAGCCTCCACCTCCTTCACTGGAGCCTAACTCCCCACTCTCGGCGACTCCCACTTCACCATCTATTCAAGTTCCCCAACATCCTCGTCAACCCCTTCGCAGCAACACTCATTTCCTTCCCGATGATCATGCCACCTACGGCCATGACGGCCCCGGCACCGCCATCCCTTACCAAGCCCCCACCGCGGCTCAAGATCCTGCCGCCCCACCGTCAGACTCTCCTGTCCGATATCCATCATCTTCCGCGAGTCATTCTCCTCGAGACTTTCATCTCCACCCACAAGACCATGCCACCTACGGCCACGACGGCCCCAGCACTTCCATTCCTACCCCAGCTCCTTCCGCGGCTCAGGCTACTGCCGCCCAACCATCGGACCATCCTGACCGACCTTCATCACCTTTCGAAAGTTGCTGTCCCCCCGATTTTCATCTCCACCCGCGTGAATAAGAAATACAAGGCTACGACCATTCCCCCGTCTCCACCCAAGCAACACTCCACCTCCTTTCTCAAAGTTCCAATGCACCTCCGTCTGCGCTCCAACGCGAGTTGGCCACCACTCAGGTTGCATTCCGCTCCCAAACCGCCGACTTGGCCGCAACCAAGGCCATGCTCATTCGCAAGGACGACGCTTTGCCCTCCACAGCCACCAAACTCACCATAACCGACGCCGCCCTAGCTTTCGCCACTGCCCAGCTCGCCATCCAAGCCGGCGAACTGGTCTCCACCCGCGCGGAACTTCATCTCACTAGAGATAGAAAATCTGAATTAGGGTTAGTACCCCCTATTCTAGGGCTAGTCCTAAACTTTACCACCGTTTGATTTAAGAAAACTCTGTGTTATTCACACCGGCTGTTCTCGTTGTAGAGACAGAAACGAGAACAGAATGCCACTGCTCTCGATTCTGCTGAAGGGTATCACAGTTGATATTACTGTTCTCTAGGTTATGGGCCCAGTCCCGGTATCAGCAGAGTATCAGGATTTCCAGAAGAGTATCGCTCCCTGACGTTCCTGAACCAAGGCAAAATACCAACCAACCAAGAACTTCAAAAAAGAGTTGGCCACTCAGAAGAGATGCTAGCGCAAAAACAAGACAACGATGCTCGCGTCCAAGCTCTCCAAGCGCAACTCAACGCCATGCTGCCACCACCTACCGTCGCTGCTGCGGCTCCGCCTCCCACTCCGGCTCAACAAGATCCCAAGACCAAGGTTAACACCTTTAGTGACCCATCTAGCGCCGTCCTCCCTGCGATCGCTAACCGTTGGTTGCGATGGAGGACGGCGCCTAACACGCTTGCTCCCTGCGGCGGCCCCGGCCGTCCCGGAGTGAGACGGTGCCTGCTCGCCTCCCGGGCTGGCCGGTTAGCACCCGGAAAGTCCGCGCTGGGCTGGGGTTCGCTCGGTTGGGCAGAACGCGACGGACGGTCGATTGTTCGTGGACCAACACGTTTGCGGCCTGCGACGCTTTGCACGACCTCGAACAAGACCGCGCGCAGTGGCGGTCCACCATCAACAAGTCTGTCCTCGTCCGTCGCCCTGCCCCAACTGCGTGATTTTCCTCTGTGATTCCGTACCGGCTCCTGCCGGCCCGGCCTGGCTCCCATGCTCGGGAGAGGTCTGAAGTTAGTTAGTTGCTACCGCCGTCCTCAAGTCAATGGACAACGCGCAAGTCACACCCCAAATGCTTTCGGTTTCGCGTCATGCAGTTGTTCGTCGAACATCTGATGCCTGAAACGGGCATAACTAACTAACTTCAGACCTCTCCCGAGCATGGGAGCCAGGCCGGACCGACAGGAGCCAGTCCGGAATCACGGGCCTGTAGACGAGGGGCGCCGAAAGGTGGGTCGGCGGAGAGTGATCATCATGCTTGTCGCCATGCGACGAGGAGACCGCGATGTGACTGACAACCAACTCGTCGATAACCTTCCGTCTGCGCCCCCCGGCCATACCCCGTCCCACTGCGAACGTTCCGGCTGCCAACCGGCCCGCCCGAGAGGCGAATAGGTGCCAACCTACGCCGGGAGGGCGGATGCCCTCGCAAGGCTCAGGATTCATGAGGCACCGTCCTCCATCGCAACCATGCGGTCGGCGATCAGGGTAAGGGAAGTGAAACAGGCATAACTCAATACTTTCTACAGGGCTTCTACGCGTGGGACTCCGTCCTGCGCAGATCTAATGATCTCGCTGACGCTCTCCTAAGCCACTGCATCGACGAATACGACAAGGACCCCGACCACCACGCTACATCAGGGAACACACAAGATTTCCAAGGCCGCTACGTCTACCACAAGGGTGCCTACCCAAGTTCGGCAAACACTTCCTGGAGAACGTCTACGAGCCCAAGCTCCAAGAACTTAAAGACAAAGAACTGGATCCAACTCCCGCTGCTGATTCAAGTCCCGTCAGCGACGCGACACCTGAACAGGATTTTTCGTTCATCAACCGGCCACCTCCGCCGGATGGTAGCATTCCGATGCCCAAACGAAACGATCGCCTAGAGGTTGTTCTCGACGATTCAGGTTTTACTCCAGTTCTCGTGCATCGCAACCAGAGCGATAAGCTCAAAGCAGATCTCAATGAAGAACGTGGATTCCGTATCCCTAAGGATCAACTCTACATCGTGAAACGTGTTGACGATGGGAAACTCTTCGCCAGACGCATTATCGCCTCAGAGTATGGTCGCAACTGGAAATACCAGCAGGAGCAATCCACGGCTCACGCCACAGCCAACATGTCCAGCACATTGATGTTCCTCATCAGTGTCAGCGCTCTGCACCAGGGCCACGCCGCCAGCATCGCCTCTGCTCTCAACATTCGAAGAGATGCTAAGCCGCCTAATGATGTCCCGAAAGGATGTCTCCTAGTAAGTACCACACAAGACTATGGTATCATGGGCGGCACCGCACTGGACTCGCAGAGAGAAACCGACGCAGAACTCTTGTGCGTCGACTTCCCAAGGAAGCCGTACCACTCATCTGTATTGGTTGACCACCTGGACAACGACAATTCTGTTCTCGAGAACTATGTGTGCCATGACGAACTGTCACCGGCAGAGTACTATGCGCGTCAATGGAACCAAGAATTCTGTTGTATGGGTTCCTCTCTTTTGTGGGACATCTCCGCGCATCAGCACGACCACCTAGCTTCTCGTCACAGGCATGCCTTCATGCATGATTCTGGCGAACTCGGACACCTCTTCCTAAGTCAAAGTGATCCGAATCAAGATATTCTCCAATAAGCCATGGACTATGACTTGCAGCATATCGATCACGTCGAGTTACAACTCGTGACTGCTGAAGATATCGTCTATGAGCCTGCGAAGATTGTTGAACTCAAAGGACTCAGCGAAGAAGATAAGTTAAAGCATATCGCTTCGATTCGCAAAGAAATTGAAGGCTTGTGCTCCAGCGGTGTCTTTAAGCTTGAACCTTACCGCCAAGCCGTTCGTCTATCTCGACGAAACTCGTGCTGAAGATAAAGTATTTTGCTGATGGCACCCCAGACCGCTATAAAGCTCGTCTAGTTGCCCGAGGTTTCCTGGCACGTGTAGGCATTGACTTTTATGCCACATCCTCACCAACCGCAATGCTCGCCACCAACCGGTTATTGCTCGCCATCGCTGTGAAGCACAAACTCCCGGTCGCGCACGCGGACATTCCGCAGGCATTCATCCAATCGGCACTCGATCGCCCGGTATGGATTGACTTACCTCGAGGAATACGTGTCTCGCAAAATCTTATCCAGCAGATACAGAAGAACCACCCAGAGTCGAAGCTCGCTCTCCGACTCGTCAGGGCTCTCTATGGCCTCAAACAGTCAGCTTTGTTGTGGGACATCAAACTCGGCTCGTTTCTTCGACAACATGAGTTCGAACGCTCACAAGTCGGCACTTGCCTCTATATCAAATGGGATCGATCTATCAACAAATGGGTTCTACTATCCGTTTCAGTCGATGACCTATTGATCACTGGTACCAACAACGCCAAAATTACATCTCTTCGCACTGCTCTGGAGAAGGAATATGGCAAAGGTACGTGGCATGACAACCTCAGATCCTCCCTTGGTATCGATGTCCACTGCAATGTCTCCGCTGGTCATCTCACTATGTAGCAGCGAAGATCACCAAGATGCTTGCTGAGCATAAGCTCAACCTACGTAGTATGGACGTCCCCTATTCGGACATCCTCATTCAAAAAACTTCGGGTAAACTTCTCTCAGACGTGGCTCCTACCTTAGACGTATTACGCCAAAATTTTCCTCACTACTGTGCCACTAGTATTTACTTGTCTGTCACATGTCGGCCTGATATCACCACTTTGTGCAACAAGTGCTGCAAGGGCATGCACAACCCTGATCAGACCCACCTTCTGCACTTTTATGTTTTACTTCGCTACTTAAAGGGTACTCCGAATGATTCACTCGACTATTCATCCGACAGCCCCTCTATTACGCCCTTTATTCAGCATCTGATCAGCCGCTATTCTGAACTGCATCACCTTCGTTCACCCATTATTTGTTTTACTGATGCAAGTTTTGCTGACCGTTCTGACCCTCGCTTGCGATCCAATTCTGGTGCATGTATCTTCGTCTTTGGCTAATCTCGTATTTTGGTCTAGCAAACGCCAAACTCTTACTGCCAAAAGCACCATGGAAGCTGAACTCATCGCCGCCAGCGCAGCCGCCGATGAATGTCAATGGTTCTACAAGCTTTTCTCCTCTCACCCTCATCTGATTTCGTGTGATCAAGCTCACGCTATTCCCCTGCTTATTGATAACGCTAGCGCATTACATGTCGCTAATCATCCTAAAGTCTGTGCTCCTTCTCGTCATATCAACTTACGAGAATTTCGCATTCGTGACTACCAAGCTAACTCGATCATTAGACCTCTCTGGTGTCCTACTCTCTACCAGGTCGCTGATCATTTTTCGAAGCTCCTTCAACGCAACTTATTTCACAAGCTCAAAAACGCCTACGGCGTTCACTCCACTTCATCCTCCCCACCATCACATCAAGTTGCTCTTTCAGCTACTCTTCCACCGTACGACTCTGTCTAGAACACTCTCTACATTCTTGTCGATGGTAAGACGCTTCCCGCTTAGTTTGATCCAGATTTCGCTCCCCGCGTTCAATCTGTGAGGGCGTAGAGATAGAAAATCCGATCTAGGGTTAGCACCCCCTGTTCTAGGGTTAGTTTACTTAACTTTGCCACCTTTGTTTTGAGAAAACGCTGTGTTATTCACACCGGTTGTCCTCGATTAAGAGACAGATTCGAGGACAGACTACCACTGTTCTCACGCTCTGCTGAAGCGTAACACAGTTGTGATTACTGTTCTCTATGCATAGAGGTAGAAAATTTCATGTTCGCCATGACCCCCCCCCACCACCACACCCCCCCCCATTCCCTCTCTCGCTAAAACACCTTACGTACACGCTCAAGAAGCCCGTCACCTGACACTGTCAAGTGCTGCCCCTGCGTCGAAGGAGACAGGGCGCACAGAGGACAAGCACTTATACCACTGCAACTAGGACTCCGCCAAGGTGACAGCTAATTTTCTGTCTCTAATGCATAGTTCGATCCAGATTTCGCTCACCGAGTTCAATCTGTGAGGGCGTAGAGATAGAAAATCCGAATTAGGGTTAGTGCCCCCTATTCTAGGGTTAGCCCTTAACTTTACCACCTTTTGATTAAAAAAAACGCTGTGTTATTCACGCCGGCTGTTCTCGTTGTAGAGACAGAAACGAGAACAGACTGCCACTGCCCTCGACTCTGCTGAAGGGTAGCACAGTTAGAGATAGAGAATCTGAAATAGGGTTAGTACCCCCTATTCTTGAGTTAGTTCACTTAACCTTACCACCTTTTGATTTATGAAAACGCTGTGTTATTCACACCGGCTGTCCTCGATTGAGAGACAGATTCGAGGACAGACTACCACTGTTCTCACGCTCTGCTGAAGGGTAACACAGTTGTGATTACTGTTCTCTAGGTATTGGGCACCAGTCCCGGTATCAGCAGAGCCCCAGGATTTCCAGCCAAGTCAAGCTCACTGACGTTCCTGGACCCAAGCAAAATGCCGACGAACCTAGAACTCCAGAAGCAGATAAGAGAACACGAAGCTCGTTTAAGAGAACAAGAAGCTCGTATAGAAGCCAAGTACCAAAGAGACATGCAACAACAAGCTCAAGCGTACGAAGCTCGGCATAAACAAGAGATGCAAGACCAAGAAACTCGCTTGATGACTCAAATACGCGCTTTGTCCACCCAAGTGCAAGCAACGCAAGCACCACCACCTGCCGTCGCTGGTGCGGCTCCGCCTCCCACTCCGGCTCAGCAAGATCCCAAGTCTAAGATCAACACCTTTAGTGACCCCCCTAGCGCCGTCTTCAAGTCGATGGACAACGCTCAAGTCACACCCCAGATGCTTTCATTTCGCGTCATGCAATTGTTCGTCGAACATCTGATGCCTGAAACAGGTATAACTTAGTACTTCCTACGGGGCTTCTACACGTGGGAATCCGTCCTGCGCGGATGTAACGATCTCGCTGACGCTCTCCTAAGCCACTGTATCGACGAATACGACAAGGACCCCGACAACCACTCTACCGCCGGAAACACGCAAGATTCCCAAGGCCGTTACGTCTAACCCTGCGATCGCTAACCGTTGGTTGCGATGGAGGACGGCGCCTAACACGCTTGCTCCCTGCGGCGGCCCCGGCCGTCCCGGAGTACGACGGTGCCTGCTCGCCTCCCGGGCTGGCCGGTTAGCACCCGGAAAGTCCACGCTGGGATGGGGTTCGCTCGGTTGGGCAGAACGCGACGGACAGGTCGATTGTTTGTGGACCAACACGTCTGCGGCCTGCGACGCTTTTGCACGACTTCGCACAAGACCGCGCGCAGTGGCGGTCCGTCATCAACGAGTCCTCGTCCCTCGCCTCTGCCCCAACTGTGTGATTTTCCTCTGTGATTCCGGATCGGCTCCTGCCTGTCCGGCCTGGCTCGCATGCTCGGGAGAGGTCAGAAGTTAGTTGGTTAGTTACGTCTACTACAAAGGTGTCTACCGCAAGTTCGGCAAGCACTTCCTGGACAACGTCTACGAGCCAGTGACCGAGTAGCACTTGGTGCTCTTTTGAAGCGTGTCTCCGATGTGGCCGACATAGTCCGCGTAAGTGGGAAGTGCTTTGGACATTACGAGTCCCTTGGGGTCATCGAGAGCAATTCGCCCTTGTGAGTCGATCGCGGCAAAGCCAGGACGCGAACGATTCATATAGTGGACCCAAGTGGACGGGCGCGAACAGCTGTGAGCGGCGGCCAAGGAGGTGGTGTAAGCGACGACCAGAAAGGCGGTGCCCTTGGGAACATCCAGGGAAAATGAGTGCGTTGGTGAGAAGACTGCGGGTTGATGGGAACAGTCCAAAGTCTTAGGGGGGCTGGAATGGAGGGTGAGGAGGCGTGCGGGAAGTAGCCACAGGCGACGGCAGTAGCGGCGGTGCTGGTGATGGCTCCATCCAAATGGTAAGCACATGGGACTCTGAGGCATGAAAACAGCGGATGGTGTTCCAAGCGGCGAGAGAGGGGTGTTGCGACAAATGGTTGCGCAGGAGCGTGAAAACCAGTAGGTTGGAAATGGACGCCATCGTGGCGTAGGGGGTGCCGTCGGCATATAGACCGAGATCCGTGAAGGGCTTGGTGAGACGTGCGAGCATTTGGCCGAGGCGGGCATTCTCGGAAATCGAGAGTTTCGAGTCGTTGGTGGGCTTGTTGGAGTAGGTGGCCTTGTGCTGGTAGTAGTCCAATATGGAACGGGGCAGTGTACCACGAAGGGCGGGTTTGGCGATCCAGAGATCGTCAGGGATGGTGTGACTGGGATCCAGGAGAGCAACCATGCTCGGAGGCGAGGTTAACCAAGTAGAGGCGGTTTTCTCGAGGTTGTAGCCGGTGAGCGGGTGCCGGGCATACACAGCGAGATAGCGTGGCTTGCTGATGACATCACCAAAAGCAGAGGCATTGTAGACGCCGGAGTGGCGGAAGTAGCCTAAGCGCTGATAACCTTTGGCGAGTTGAGCATACTCATGGTGAGTGCGGGGATTGGGAGGGACGTTCTCGACAATGGTATAGGTCGGGAGCGTGCAACGAACGAAGCGGTGTTGTTCTTTGACAAAAAGGTCGGCGGTGACCGGAGTGTCATAACCGTCGTAGTCTTTCATTACACTCAGATGTTGGCAGGGCAATGTAAAAACTGCCAGGTCGAATGTAGGGAGTCGGATTTTGCCGGTTTGGAGTGCGGCATTGAGTTTTCTGAGGTCCGCATTTTGCTTGGCATGCGGACAGAGGTGTTGCGCACGGGTGCGCAGGATATCGTTGATTTGTCGCAGGTGACTACGACAGTTAGGCGTTTGTCGAATCGCTTGCGAAAAGTGTCGAAACCTTTCTGGTGGAGTCCACCTGCAATAATGGCGGTTTTAAGCAGAGGGGGTTGCGACTGCGCAGAGAGGTCTGCTGAGCCATTGAAGCCGTAGTAGACGACAGGAGATTGGATGTTGAGCAGTTCATTGAGATACAGTGAATGATTTTGTAACTTCGCGAAGTCAAGCGTGTGCGATTGTGAGCGTGTCTTTGCGACATGCTGTGTGATGTGTGCAATCTCGTCTTTGAGTGACATTCGTTTTCTTGTGTGGAAGCTAACCACAGTGGCGAATGTTTGCTTTGGGTGGGATGGCAGGGACAACAGGCCGTTTGGCTTGCGAGTGGCAAGTACGACGGCGGTCTTTCCTATAAATGTTGCATAATTGTGGGGGTCTGAGGTTGAGGAATTTGGAAGCTCGTAAAGGTAGGGCTCGTGGGGCAGTGGCGGATCTGTTGCTTGTACATGCAGAGCTTTGAGCTGAGATGTTGCAATAACTCGAAGACCTTGCCGGAATTTGGGGACGACCATAAACAGGAGATAAGAGAACAAGAAGCTCGCTTAAGACAACAAGAAGCTCGTACAAAACTCCAAGAACTCAAAGATCAATACAAAAACCCAAACGATATAACGAAAGGCAAATTGTATCCAATCACTCAACCACATCTCCAAGGAAAAGAAGCCGACTTCATCGTATATCTCCGCGAGACCGTACACCCCCTCTTTCGCCGTTTCTTGCATGCCGGTAGCGACTCCGTCAAGCACCCAGCATACGACGAAATCGATGCACTCGGATCCTCCTACCCGATACGACTCGAATTTGTGCTTCAAGTTCGCCTCGCACTCGATAAGCACACGGGCCAGAACCACGTCCACCATGCGCATGTTTACAATGCCTTTCTGGACACGCCGTTCAACCCTGAAATACATGAGCCAGGTCACTACACCGACTACATGCGTCATGTCCAGCAGCAACTCCGCCAGATCACCACGGACACTTCTCTCCAACTTCCTGACGACAAGATCCTCGAAGAAATTCACCAAATTCTCCGATTCAAGTACCCCCCAAGCTTGCTTGACTCCCGCGCCCCAACACACATAAACGGCTTTGCACGTCTTGCTAACTGTCTGCGCACTCCCAACGATTCGCTGTTACTCGACGAAGACAAGGACGCCATCCACCACCTTCCTAAGCTCATCGCTCGCATCACCGTCATCTCAACGTTCGAGCGCAACTTTTGGGCTCACCTCGAGCCTCACCCCACTCTTAACTTCAAGCCTTTGCGCTTCGTTGCGGACTTTGGTCGTCTGCCAACAAAGGATAAAGACAACACCCGCTTTCGCTCCCGCCGTCATGGTCTCCACCTCACCGAAGACGATGATGACACCTCTCCGTCTGAAGACGACACCCCACCGGACCCCATTGAAGACACCGACCCCGTCGCCGTTTTTCTCACGGAGGCCAATATTGATCAAGAGGAGGACAATGACCTCATTTACCAACTACACGCCTACCGCAAGAAGCAAATTTCGCGGCACGTCAAAAAGCCCCCTCCAGGCAAAAAGCCTCATAATCCTCGCTCCCCGTCTTACTACGACGTCAATGACAGTCCTAAGCCCAAGGCCACCCCTGTCACCCCGCCGAAGAACAAGCACCGTCCCCGCGCTCCTCCTGTCACCCCTGACAAACGAGAGCACCCGCATCTTCGCAAGGTCACCTTCCCCATACAACCTCATCCACCCAAACCATCCACTCCAGACCAACGCTTCAAGGTCCCCCTTCGTGAAGTCCGTTGCAAGCTCCAAACCATCCGGAATCTTAGCCAAGCCGGTCGCCAACATACGTCCAGCTCCGAGCATATGAACAAGCTAATCAACCTCATCACCACCATTTCCGACGAGATACTTCTTTCCGAAGCCGAAAATGACGCCGCCGAATTCCTCCAGATGTTAACGTCCGATCCCCAAGACGGTCAACCTGATGAGGGCGAAGCAGAAACCGATGAACAAGACGACAAAGGACATCTCGGTTTCTATGACGACAACTGTCAGCTAGACCTCTACGACGACGCCATTCCCGAAAACAATGATGAAGAAGACTCCGCCGAAGACTACGCCAAACGTCACAGTGACTACATGCGTGCTCTCCACAAGAGCCGGCTTTTTCGCTGATGGTTGCCGACGACGCCTGTGCCGCCAACCACACCTTACTTCATCAGGCACCAAACCTCCAGATGACGAATTTCCCGACCTCATCAACTATTTCCACAAGAGTCGCAGATTTTCTTTGTGCCGCTTACACCTCAGACAAGACCTAAAAGAAGACTAGCTCACTGCACGGATGCAATGGCCCCGGCACTGAAACCTCATTGATACACGGTGGCGCATCTTTTTGCTTTACGCGCACAATTCAAAATTTTGTTCCCGAGACCATCCGCCGAATTCCCGAACACACCATTCATATGGGAAGAGGCACTCTCACCAGCCACTTCATCGGTGTTAAACCGCTGTATCTGCAGGCTGCAGGTCTCTCTCCAAAGGACACAAAAGACAAAACCGGTTACGCTTTATATCTCGTATTTATGGTCGTCCCCAAATTCCGGCAAGGTCATCAAGTTATTGCAACATCTCAGCTCAAAGCTCTGCATGTACAAGCAACAGACCCGCCACTGCCACACGAGCCCTACCTTTACGCCTCAGAGTCCCAATGTGCTTACCATTTGGATGGAGCCATCACCAGCACCGCCGCTACTGCCGTCGCCTGTGGCTAATTCCCGCGCGCCTCCCTCACCCTCCATTCCAGGCCCCCTAAGACTTTGGACTGTCCCCATCAACCCGCAGCCTTCTCCCCAACGCACTCCTTTTCCCTGGATGTTCCCAAGGGCACCGCCTTTCTGGTCGTCGCTTATACCACCTCCTTGGCCGCCGCTCACAGCTGTTCGCGCCCGTCCACTTGGGTCCACTATATGAATCGTTCGCACCCTGGCTTTGCCGCGATCGACTCACAAGGGCGAATTGCTCTCGATGTCCCCAAGGGACTCGTAATGTCCAAAGCACGTCCCACGTACGCGGACTATGTCGGCCACATCGGAGACACGCTTCAAAAGAGCACCAAGTGCAACTCGGTCACCGGCTCGTACCCCACCAACACGAGCTACTCTAATGCCTTGCTGCTGATCTCTCCAGACCACATCCGCTATGCGACCCTCAACGAAATCGCAAAGTTTGGACACCACTCGGACCCGGAACTGCTCCGACTGTTCCAACAGCACCCGCCGTACTTCGCGTTTAAGGCACTGGCCAACGCAGTCCCGCACAATATGCTGCAGGCAAAGTACAGCGCTGTCCTCGCATTCCACGAATCGCACCACCACGTGAACCTTCACGTCGAATGGGCTACAATACGCAATGGCATTCTCAGCCCTGGAGACATCCACCAGGTTGCAGAATTCTTCTCAGCCATCTCCAGCCGTCTCTTAGCAGAGGAAGACCTGAACCTCACCTCCCTCTTCAATGCCGTTGCAGATGCTCACCATGATGCGATCCGCAAACCAAGCAAATCGACAAACCTCGAGACGCTTCTTGCCGAGGCAACCATTGCTAAAATCCGAGTCGACAAGCGATCCAGCCCCCCCCCAGCGCTTCGACTGCCGCTCTGCCTCCCTTGCACCAGCCCGGCACCACTCAGCACGCCGAAAGAGTGCTTTTGGTCACTCGCTGGCACCGCATAAACCACCAGCAACCAGAGATTCTTCGCCGCACGATTGCCGCTAATGTAACGAATCTCCGCCCAGGTGACGATCAGTATCTGCAAGACTGCAGTGAATACAAGCGCTGCCAATAGCATGTAAGCTTCAGTCACAAAAACTCTTCCTGGTCACAGGATGAACTGGCCTATGCTCCTGGCCAACACCTCCACATGGATGTGTCATACCCGAGCATCCGCAGGTGCTACGGCGGATTTCGCTATATCATGCACTTCGTGTGTATTATCTCAGCACACAAATGGGTCTATTTCCTATGGAAATTAGACGCACAAGATGTTCTGGCAGGCATCCTCTATGTGGTCAATGTGATCAAAATCGAATTCGATGTCCATGTCAAGATTATATCCTCTGACGCATGCTCGACTTTTCGCTCTGAAGCCTTTCACCCCCTCAAGGTGCAGCTTGGTCTCCAATTCCAAATCCTTGGTCGCCACCTCCACCAGCGGAACGTTGCTGACAACATTATCAAGGAAAACACCCGAGGCACCGTGGTTCGTCTCCTCAACCTTCGCAGTGTGCGCATCGAAGGGAAGTCTATTGCCGCTGAGTATTATCACCCATTCGCTCTCCTGCATAAGATCCAAGCCGACAACCAGCGCTCTCATGGCCTGCCCTCGCGCACGCACACGCCATGCACCGTTCCCCGGCGCATCATGTCACCCACGGCACCGCTCTTGAAGCTTATCCCCTTTGGCGAACCTGTCACTTTTGTCTACCCTCAAGGTCACAAGCTGGAACTCTCCAGCGTCTCTGCCTCTTACTTTCATAGTAACAACTATCTCCCGAACCTCCCCGGAACGGACCGATTTATCCGTGATGTTCACAGCTCTATCCTGCTTGTACATCAAGGGCGATATGGAAAAATCGTCACCTCAAACGACTTTCATGTCGACGCGGACATGCCAGTCAGCCGAAACAAGGCGATCGAACGGATCAAAGCACTTGCACAGATCCCAACAGAGGCACGACAAGATGACCCGCTACCAGCTATAATATGGGAAAATCGTCACCCCAAACGACTCTCATGTCGACGCGGACATGCCAGTCAACCGAAACAAGGAGATCGAACGGATCAATGCACTTGCACAGATCCCAACAAAGGCACGACAAGAGGACCCGCTACCAGCTATAAGCGAACAGCAAATGCCGGAAGCTAGACCGAAATCAAAAAATGGGGGCGAGACTCACGAAGACGAACGAGCACGATGACACACCTAGCGATGACGACAAACACAAAGAACTGGATCCAACTCCCGCTGCTGATTCAAGTCCCGTCAGCGACGCGACACCTGAACAGGATTTTTCGTTCATCAACCGGCCACCTCCGCCGGATGGTAGCATTCCGACGCCCAAACGAAAAGATCGCCTAGAGGTTGTTCTCGACGATTCCGGTTTTACTCCAGTTCTCGTGCATCGTAACCAGAGCGATAAGCTCAAAGCAGATCTCAATGACGAACGTGGATTCCGCATCCCTAAGGATCAACTCTACATCGTGAAGCGTGTTGACGATGGGAAACTCTTCACCAGACGCATTATCGCCTCAGAGTATGGTCGCAACTGGAAATACCAGCAGGAGCAATCCACGGCTCACGCCACAGCCAACATGTCCAGCACATTGATGTTCCTCATCAGTGTCAGCGCTCTGCACCAGGGCCACGCCGCCAGCATCGCCTCTGCTCTCAACATTCGAGGAGATGCTAAGCCGCCTAATGATGTCCCGAAAGGATGTCTCCTAGTAAGTACCACACAAGACTATGGTATCATGGGCGGCACCGCACTGGATTTGCAGAGAGAAACCGACGCAGAACTCTTGTATGTTGACTTCCCAAAGAAGCCGTACCACTCATCTGTATTGGTTGACTACCTTGATAACGACAATTCTGTTCTCGAGAACTATGTGTGCCACGACGAACTGTCACCGGCAGAGTACTGTGCGCGTCAATGGAACCAAGAATTCTGTGGTATGGGTTCCTCTCTTTTGTGGGACATCTCCGCGCATCAACAATACCATCCAGCTTCTCGTCACAGGCATGCCTTCATGCATGATTGTGGCGAACTCGGTCACCTCTTCCTAAGTCAAAGTGATCCGAATCAAGATATTATACAAGAAGTCATGGACTATGATTTGCAGCACATCGATCATGTCGTGTTACAACTTGTGACCGCTGAAGATATTGTCTATGCGCCTGAAAAGATTGTCGAACTCAAAGGACTCAGCGAAGAAGATAAGTTAAAGCAGATCGCTTCGATTCGCAAGGAAATTGAAGGATTGTGCTCGAATGGTGTCTTTAAGCTTGAGCCTTTACCACCAGGCCGTTCGTCTATCTCGACGAAGCTCTTGCTGAAGATCAAGTATTTCGCTGACGGCACTCCAGACCGCTACAAAGCTCGTCTAGTCGCCCGAGGTTTATTGGCACGTGTGGGCATTGACTTTTATGCCACATCCTCCCCAACCGCAATGCTCGCTACCAACCGGCTACTGCTCGCCATCGCTGTGAAGCACAAGCTCCCGGTCGCGCACGCGGACATTCCTCAGGCATTCATCCAATCGGCACTCGATCGCCCCGTATGGATCGACTTTCCTCGTGGAATACGTGTCTCGCCAAATCTTATCCAGCAGATACAGAAGAACCATCCAGAGTCGAAGCTCGCTCTCCGACTCGTCAAGGCTCTCTATGGCCTCAAACAGTCAGCTTTGTTGTGGAACATTAAGCTCGACTCATTTCTTCGACAACATGAGTTCGAACGCTCACAAGTCGATACTTGTGTCTATATCAATTGAGATCGATCTATCAACACATGGGTATTACTATCCGTGTCAGTCGATGACCTATTGATCACTGGTACCAACACTGCCAAAATTGCGTCTCTTCGCACCGCTCTGGAGGCCGAATATGGCAAGGGTACATGGCATGACAACATCAGATCCTTTCTTGGCATCGATGTCCACTACAATGTCTCCGCTGGTCATCTCACTATGAATGTAGCAGCGAAGATCAACAAGATGCTTGCTGAGCATAAGCGCAACCTACATAGCCTAGACGTTCCCTATTCGGACATCCTCGTCCAAAAACCTTCTACTGAACTTCTCTCGGACTTGGCTACTACCTTAGATAGGCTACATCGGAATTCACTTCAAGGCACGTACCGAAGTCCCTCTTCCTAAGGACCTCTGTCACACTCCAAGACCTGACAAGCACTCGTCGTTCCTCCCCGCTTCAATGCGACTCCCGACGACCAAATCCCCGACGATTTGTGATGACACTAAGTTCCGTCATCAATGCAATTCAGAGCCCCCCACGCTCTTCCGTCAGTCTCTTGCAGGTCACACCTCTCAAGTTTCAGCTCGCTCGATTTTATCCTGCATGCTGCCATATGCGAACGAAGTTCTGTCACGCCAAAGCCACACGTCGCAGTTATCGCCAGTCTCGCGCAATAAATGCCCGCCACTAAATGATAGCCGCACGCAGAATCCTTTGCTCGCCTCTTTTAACGTCCCTCCCAGCACTATGCTTGACGTTGAAGCTCTGCACCACAATGGTTCGGTTCCAACACAACTTCACGCGCCATCTTCGACCAGTTCTGATCATATCTCGCGACTGTCGACATTACTATCAGAATCCTGTTTCGGACACAGCTCAGACTGCACTAGCGTATTACGCTCTTATGACGCACCCGATTCGCTCCTCTCCGTTCACAACCCGCGAGGATAAACCCCCATCTCCACGGGTTGGACACGCGCTCTGCTCTCCGCATTCTACCGGATGTCACTACCGCACACCGCTAGCCCCACCCAGTTGTGTTGCGAATCAAGGGAAGTTAACTGCCACGCCCATCTATTCCTCCATTCCAGCACACTCGCTGCTAGCCACAGTCTCGCATGACTCCTTATCGGACAGTTCTCGCATTATGGACATCACCTCACATCTTGTTCATTCTTCGGACATCCCCCGTCAACAGATTAATCCTCTCTTGAAACATACGCTCCCTACACGTTGTATACTGTACAGCTCTTGCATATCGACAACACCCTTCTGTCGAATGTTTCATCTTCCAGTCACTGCACGATTCTCCAGGGATGCACCACAAACCCTCGCGCTTGTACATCAAGGGAAGTTTGATTCTGGTGAAAACGACTCCGGACATGAAATGAATACTGGATCAGTCAATGTCACAGTTCAGGATTACTTTGCCGAATAGAACACGAAAGATGCGACTCCGACCATACCTTCGAAGTCAACTCTCCCCCTGGCACGGACAATATCTTCAAACAGTCCATCGCCTTCAGGCATTTACTCCTGTTGCCCAACTCTTCTGCACAGGGCACTGACTCTTCAGCACAGGACACACGCCTGTATCCACCATCATACGCGACACACTCGCAAACCTCAGTCCCAGCCCAATCATCTATCGATGATGGCCAGTGTGGCGACTTCCACCAGACCACAACTCCATGTCTACAGCAAATTTGGAGTTTTCATATTTATGGCCACCCCCAGACAACTTTATCCCGATATCCTCATCGCGCTACGATTATCCGCATATTATTTTAGACGCCCATAGTATAGCTTCAGCTGCCCCACACAACACTCAGGACGACAGCTTCGACACGTATGTGACCGGCAATTCTGGTTCTCTCATCTTCCAGGAACAGCTCCGCACTACTCGCAATCATTACGACGATCACCTTACCATGTCGAAACCGATTTGGTTCAATGGTCATATCTCTTCATGGGACAACGCTGTCGCTCAGTCACATCGTCACACTTTTACAGCCCAACTTTAGTCACAATAGAATCTCATCCCTACGGCCATTCTCACTATTCGCTTTCGATCAATCATTGATTTGCTGCACAATTCCCGACTGCCTGACCCATGATCCCTACTGTTGTTATCAGTTAGACCACCCGTTATACTACGAGGATCCCCCACCCACTTAGGATTTATCCACCGGCACGCACCGTCCCTTATCTCATCAGTCACTGAACAAGATGATGATCTGATCTCTCGTACAGCATTCGCCATATTTCGCCATTAGCTCACTTAGTATCTTCCTTCACTTTTCTTCTTCCTGACGATGGATGCCTTTTCCTTTCCTTGATCATTCACCTCGCCTCCCGGGCTGGCCGGTTAGCACCCGGAAAGTCCGCGCTGGGATGGGGTTCGCTCGGTTGGGCAGAACGCGACGGACAGGTCGATTGTTCGTGGACCAAAAAGTCCGCGGCCTGCGACGCTTTTGCACGACCTCGCACAAGACCGCGCGCAGTGACGGTCCACCATCAACAAGTCCGTCCTCGTCCCTCGCCTCTGCCCCAACTGCGTGAATTTTCCTCTGTGATTCCGTACCGGCTCCTGCCGGTCCGGCCTGGCTCCCATGCTCGGGAGAGGTCTGAAGTTAGTTAGTTAGTTAGATCATTCACCTCTTCTTGCAATATCCTTTTCATTCTGCTTCCCCTCTCAACCTATTCCCCGTTCAACTTCGCGCTCTTTCTCCTTTCTCACTCACACTCACCTGCTATTCCGCTCTACTCTATCTGTCTCATGCACTTCACACACTTCTCATTCAACGCCTCCTCACAACTCAACGTCCAATTAATTGTCTCTGGCCAGACATTTGTTTTGTTTGTTCCAGATTTCGCTCATCACCGAGTTCAATCTGCGAGGGCGTTGAGATAGAAAACTCCATGCAGGGTTAGGACCCCTCCCCCCTAGTCTCACACTCACACCTAAACACCCAAAATCGCTGTGTCGAACACCGTGCTGCTCTTTGCGTCGTAAGAGAACAGGACAAGTAGAATGGCACTACCCTGCCACCATTCTCGCCCAGGGGCACAGTGATTTTTACTGTTCCCTACATTAACATTCATCAGCGGCAGCGCTAGCGGCGATGAGTTCGGCTTCCATGGTGCTTTTGGCAGTAAGAGTTTGGCGTTTGCTAGACCAGAATACGACTCTGCCAAATACGAAAATACATGCACCAGAATGAGATCTTAAGCGATGGTCAGAACGGTCAGCGGAAACTGGCGTCAGTAAAACAAATAATGGGCGAACGAAGGTGATGCAATTCTGGGTAGTTTCCGATCAGATGCTGGAGAAAGGGCGTAATATAGGGGCTGTCGGATGAATAGTCGAGAGAATCATTCGGAGTACCCTTCAAATAGCGAAGTAAAACATACAAGTGCAGAAGATGGGTCTGCTCAGGGTTGTGCATACCCTTGCGGCATTTGTTGCACAGAGTGGAGATATCTGGGCGACTTGTGACAGACAAGTAAATACTAGTGCCACGGTAGTGAGGAAAATGCTTGCGTAAATTTCTAAAGTGGGAGCCAAGTCGGAGAGAAGCTCAGCAGAAGGTTTTTGAGTGGGAATGTCCGAGTAGGGGACGTCAGTAGTATGGAGGTTGAGTTTATGCTCGGCGAGCATCTTGTTTATCTTCGCGGCTACATTCATAGTGAGATGACCAGCGGAGACGTTGTAGTGTACATCGATACCAAGGAAGGATCGGATGTTATCATGCCATGTACCTTTGCCATATTCCTTCTCCAGTGCGGTGCGAAGAGACGTGAATTTGGCAGTGTTGGTACCAGTGATCAATAGGTCATCGACAGAGACGGATAGGAGAACCCATCTGTTGATAGATCGATCCCAACTGATATAGAGGCAAGTAACGACTTGTGAGCTTTCGAACTCATGTTGTCGAAGAAACGAGTCGAGCTTAATGTTCCACAACAAAGCTGACTGTTTGAAACCATAAAGAGGCTAGACTTGACGAGTCGGAGAGTTAACTTGGACTCTGGGTGGTTTTTCTGTATCTGTTGGATAAGATTGTGTGAGACACGTATTCCTCGAGGTAAGTCTATCCATACCGGGCGATCGAGTGCCGATTGGATGAATGCCAGGGGAATGTCTGCGTGCGCGACCGGGAGCCTGTGCTTCACAGCGATGGCGAGCAATAACCGGTTGGTGGCGAGCATCGCGTTCGGTGGAGATGTGGCATAAAAGTCAATGCCGACACGTGCCAAGAAACCTCGGGCAACTAGACGAGCTTTATAGCGGTGTGGGGTGCCGTCAGCAAAATACTTGATCTTCAGCACGAGTTTCGTCGAGATAGACAAACGGTCTGGCGGTAAAGGCTCAAGCTTAAAGACGCCGTTGGAGCACAAGCCTTCAATTTCTTAGCGAATCGAAGCGATATGCTTGAGCTTATCTCCTTCGCGGAGTCCTTTGAGTTCGACAATCTTCTCAGGTTCATAGACAATGTCTTCAGCAGTCACGAGTTGTAACACGACATGGTCGATGTGCTGCAAGTCATAGTCCATGACTTCTTGAAAAATGTCTAGGTTCGGATCACCTTGACTTAGAAAGAGGTGTCCGAGTTCGCCAGAATCATGCATGAAGGCATGTCTGTGACGAGAAGCTAAGTGGTAGTGCTGATGCGCTGCAATGTCCCATAAGAGAGAGGAGCTCATACAACAGAATTCTTGGTTCCATTGACGCGCACAGTACTCTGCTGGTGACAGTTCGTCGTGGCACACATAGTTCTCGAGATCTGAATTGTCGTTGTCCAGGTGGTCGACCAATACAGATGAGTGGTACGGCCTCCTTGGGAAGTCAACGTACAAGAGTTCTGCGTCGGTTCTCTCTGCAGATCCAGTGCAGTGCCGCCCGCGATACCATAGTCTTGCGTGGTATTTGCTTGGAGACATCCTTTCGGGACATCATCGGGCGGCTGAGCATCCCTTCTAATGTTGAGATCAGATGCGATGCTGACGACATGGCCCTGGTGCAGAGCGCTGACACTGACGAGGAACATCAATGTGCTGGACATGTTGGCTGTGGCGCGGGCCGTGGATTGCTCCTGCTCGTATTTCCAGTTGCGACCATACTCTGAAGCGATAATGCGTCTGGTGAAAAGTTTTCCATCGTCGACACGTTTCACGATATAGAGTTGATCCTTGCGAGTGCGGAATCCGCGCTCGTCTTTGAGATCTGCCTTGAGTTTGTCACTCTGGTTGCGATGCACGAGAACTGGAGTAAAACCTGCATCGTCGAGAACAACCTATTAGCGATCCTTTCGTTTGGGCATCGGAATGCTACCATTCGGCGGAGGTGGCCGGTTGAGGAACGAAAAATCATGTTCAGCTGTCTCGTCGCTGACGGGACTTGGATCAGCAGCGGAGTTTGGATCCGGTTATTTGTGCTCGTCGTCATCGTCGGGTTTATCATCCTGGTCGTCATCATGAGTCTCGCCCTCGTTTTTCGATTCCTGTCTGATTTCCGGCATTTGTTGTTGGCTTATAGCTGGAAGCGGGTCCTCTTGCCGTGCCTCTGTTGGGATCTGCGTGTGTGCTTTGATCCGTTCGATCTCCTTGTTGCGGTTGACTGGCATGTCAGCATCAACGTGGGAGTCGTTAGAGGTGACGATTTTCCCATATCGCCCCCGATGTACAAGCAGGATAGAGCTATGAACATCACGGATAAATCGGTCTGTGCCGGGGAGGTTCGGGAGGTAATTGTTGCTATGAAGATAATAGGCGGAGACGCTGAAGGTTTCCAGTTTGTGACTTTGAGGATAGACAAAGGTGACAGGTTCGCCAAAGGGAAGGAGCTTCAGGAGCGGTGCCATGGGTGACATGATGCGCCGGGGGACGGTGCAGGTCATGGTAGTGCGCGAGGGCAGTCCATGAGAGCGCTGATTGTCGGCTTGGATCTTATGCCGCAGAGCAAACGGGTGATAATACTCGGCGGCGATAGGCCTTCCTTCGATGCGGACACTGCGAAGGTTGAGGAGGCGGAGTACAGTGCCTCGTGCGTTTTCCTTAATGATGTTTTCCGCGAATTTTCGCTGGTGTAGGTGGCGACCAATGATTTGAAGCTGGATACCGAGCTGCACCTTGAGCGGGTGGAAAACTTCGGAGCGGAAAGTGGAAAAGGTCTCAGATGAGATGATTTTCACACTTACATCGAATTCGACCTTAATCACATTGACCACATAGAGGATGCCAACCAGAACGTCCTGCGCGTCTAGTTTCCTCAGGAAGTATACCCATTTGTGTGCCGAAATAATCACACGAAAATGCATGATGTAACGAAAGCCACCATAGCAATTGCTGATGCTCGGGTATGAGACATCCATATGGAGATGTTGGCCAGGAGCGTAGGCTAGTTCATCCTGTGACCAGGAAGTGTTCTTGTGACGGAAGCTGACATGCGATTGACAGCGCTTGCATTCGCTGCAGTCTTGCAGATACCGATCATCACGTGGGCGGAGATTCGTTACATTGGCGGCAATCGTGCGGCGAAGATTCTCTGTTTGTTGGTGGTGGATGCGCTGCCAGCGAGTGACCAAAAGCACTCTTCCCGCGTGCTGAATGGTGCCGGGCTTGTGCAAGGGGGGCAGAGCGGCAGTCGAAGCGCTAGGGGGGTTGGGTCGCTTGTCAACTAGGACTTTACCAACTGTGGCCTCGGCGAGAAGCGTCTCGAGGTTTTTCGATTTGCTCGGCTTGCGGATCGCATCATGGTGAGCATCTGCTACGGCACTGAGGAGGGAGGTGAGGTTGAGGTCCTCCTCTGCTAAGAGACGGCTGGAGATGTTCAGGAAGAATTCTGCAACCTGGTTGATGTCACCGGGGCTGGGAATGCCATTGCGTATGGTTGCCCATTCGATGTGAAGGTTCACATGGCGCGATTCGTGGAGTGCGAGGACAGCGCTGTACTTGGCCTGCAGCATGTTGTGCGGGACGGCGTTGGCCAGTGCCTTGGACGCGAAGTACGGCGGGTGCTGTTGGAACAGGCGGAGCAGTTCCGGGTCCGAGTGGGGTCCGAACTTTGCGATTTCATTGAGAGTCGCATAGCGGATGTGGTCGGGAGAGATCAGCAGTAGTGCGTTGGAGTAGCTCGTGTTGGTTGGGTACGAGCCAGTGACCGAGTAGCACTTGGTGCTTTTCTGAAGCGTGTCTCCGATGTGGCCGACATAGTCCGCGTAAGTGGGACGTGCTTTGGACATTACGAGTCCCGTGGGGTCATCGAGTGTGATTCGCCCTTGTGAATCGATCGTGGCAACGCCGGGATGCGAGCGATTCATGTAGTGGACCCACGTGGAGGGGCGCGAGCAGCTGTGAGCGGCGGCCAAAGAACTGGTATAGGCTACGACCAGAAAAGGCGGTGCCCTGCTACGACCAGAAAGGCGGTGCCATTGGGGACATCCATGGAAAAGGTGTGCGTTGGGGAGAAGACTGCGGGTTGGTGGGAACAGTCCAATATCTGAGGGGGCCTGGAATGGAGGGTGAGGGAGGCGCGCGGGAAGTAGCCACATGCGACGGCAGTAGCGACAGTGCCGGTGATGGCTCCATCCAAATGGTAAGCACATTGTGACTCTGAGGCATGAAAACAGCGGAGGGTGTTCCAAGCGGCGAGAGTAGGATGTTGCGACAAGTGATTGTGCAGCAATGTGAATGCCAGGAGATGGGAGATATTGGTCATCGAGGCATAGGGGGTGCCGTCGGCGTCGCGTCCTAAATCCGTAAAGGGCTTCTTCGAGCGTGTGAGCATTTGGCAGATGCGTGCATTCTCGGAAATCGAGAGTTTGGAGGCGTTGGCGGGTTTGTATGAGAAGGTGGCCTTGTTGTGGCAATAGTCGAATGTGGAGCGGGTCACTGTGCCACGAAGGGCGGGGTTGGCGATCCAGAGATCGTCGGGGATAGTGTGACTGGGGTCCAGGAGGGGAACCATGCTCGGAGGAGATATTAACCAAGGAGAAGCGGTTTTCTCGAGGTTGTAGCCAGTGAGCGGGTGTCGGACATAGGCAGCGAGGTGGCGGGTCTTGCTTATAACTAACTAACTTCAGACCTCTCCCGAGCATGGGAGCCAGGCCGGACCGACAGGAGCCAGTCCGGAATCACGGGCCTGTAGACGAGGGGCGCCGAAAGGTGGGTCGGCGGAGAGTGATCATCAAGCTTGTCGCCATGCGACGAGGAAACCGCGATGTGACTGACAACCAACTCGTCGATAACCTTCCGTCTGCGCCCCCCGGCCGTACCCCGTCCCACAGCGAACGTTCCGGCTGCGGTCTTGCTTGTGACGTCGCCAAAGCGGAGGCATTGTAGACACCGGAGTGTCTGAAATAACCGATGCGCTGATAGCAGTTGGCGAGTTCAGTGTACTCGTGATGATTTCGGGGGTTGGGGGGTACATTCTCGACAATGGTGTATGTCGGGAGCGTGCAACGAACAAAGCGGATTTGTTCTTTGACGAAAAGGTCGGCGGTCACCGGAGTGGCATAGCCGTCATATTCTTTCATTACACTCAGATGTTGACACGGCAAGGTGAAGACTGCCAAGTCGAGTTGAGGTAGTCGTATTTTGCCGGTTTGCAGAGCGGCAGTGAGCTTTCTTAGATCCGCATAATGCTGAGCGTGCGGGAAGAGTTGTTGCGCGCGGGCGCGCATATTAGGGTTAGTTTCACAGGCGACCACGACAGTAATGCGTTTGTCGAAGCGTTTGCGAAAAGAGTCAAAGCCTTCTTAGTGGAGTCCACCTGTAATAATGGCTGTGTTTAGCGGAGGGGGTTGTGCTTGCACAGAGAGGTCCGCTGAGCCAGTGAATGCATATTGGACGACAGTACGCGGGAGGCTGATAAGCTCCGTCAAAAATATAGAATGATGCTGTAATTTTGCGAAATCTAACATATGAGATTGCGAGCGTGTCTTCGCGACGTTCTGCGTGATGTGTGCGAGCTCATCCTTGAGTGACATTCTCGTTCCGGTGTGAAAACTAAGCACAGCGCGGAATGTTTGCTTTGGATGGGATGGCAGGGACAATAGACCATTAGTTTGGCGATTGGCGAGAACTACTGCGGTTTTGCCTAGAAGCGTCTTATAATCGTGGGGATCTGCGGTCGACGTGTTCATAAGCTCATATAAGTATGGTTCGTGTGGCAGTGGCGGGTCTGTTGCTTGGACGTTCAGAGCTTTGAGCTGAGATGTCGCTATAACCTGTAGACCTTTTCTGAATTGCGGGACGACCAGAAAGACGAGGTATAAGACGTAACCTGTGGAGTCTTTGATATCCTTGTAGGAGAGACCTGCGGCCTGCAAATACAACGGTTTGACACCGATGAAGTGGCTGGTTAAGGTGCCTCTGCCCATTCGAATGGTGTATTCGGGAATCCCGCGTATGGACTCGGGAACAAAATGTTGGTTTGTGCGAGTGAAGCAAAATGAAAAGTGAAATGATGCGCCACCGTCAATTAGCGAAATTTCAGTGCCGGGTCCATTGCATCCGTGTAGCGAGTTAGTCTTTGTGGGGGACTTTCCTGGAGTGTAAGTGGCACAAAGAAAATTTGCGACTCTGAGGGAGAGGGTGGATGAGGTCGGGAAATTCTTCATCGCGAGGCGTAGGGCCTGATTCGATAATGTGTGGTTGGCGGCACAGGCGTCGTCGGCAACCATCAGCGAAAAAGCTGACTCTGGTGTAGAGCACGCATGTAGTCGCTGTGACGTTGTGCGTAATCTCGGCGGAGTCGTCTTCATCATCTATTTCGGGGATGATGTCGTCGTAGAGGCCTAGCTGTCCGTGGTCATCATAGAAACCGAGGTGGCCTTGGTCATCTTTTTCGTCGGCTTCGCCCTCGTCGGGTGGATCATCCTGAGGATCGGACGATAGCACCTGAAGAAACTCGGCGGCATCCGATTCGGCCTCGGAGAGAAGTATCTCATCGGAGATAGTGGTGCTGAGGTTGATGAGCTGGTCATGCGCTATGAGTTGGACGTGTGTTGACGACCGGCTTGACTCAGGTTCCGTACGGCCTGGAGCTTGCGACGAACATCACGAAGAGGGACATTGAAGCGTTGGTCAGGAGTAGATGGCGTTGGGGGATGCGGTTGAGTGGGAAAAGTGACCTTGCGAAGGTGCGGGTGCTCGCGTTTGTCGGGGGTGACAGGAGAAGCACGGGGATTGTGTTTGTTATTGGTTGGGGTGACAGGGGTGACCTTGGGCTTAGTGCTGTCATTGATGTCGTAGTGCGACGGGGAGCGAGGAGTTGGAGGCTTTTTGGGTGGAGGTTTCTTGGGGTGGCGTGCGAGTTGCTTATTGATAGGCGTGAAGATGTTGGATGAGAGTTTTGTCGTTATCTGGATCGAGGTTGGCTTCCGTGAGAAAAACGGCAACAGGGTCGGTGTCTTCAGGGGGTGCTTCATCGGGATCCGGTGGGATTTCATCTTCAGAGGGTGAGGTGTCATCATCATCTTCGGTGAAGTGGTGACCGTGACGGCGGGAGCGAAAACGTGGATTATCTTTGTCTTTAGTCGGCAGACGACCAAAGTCAGTGACGAATCGCAACGGCTTGAAGTTCAGAGTTGGATGAGGCTTGAGGTGAGCCCAAAAGTTGCGCTCGAACGTGGAGATAACCGTGATGCGGGCGATCAACTTGGGAAGATGATTTATCGCTTCTTTGTCTTCGTCGAGTAACAGTGAGTCGTTGGGGGTGCGCAGACAGTTGGCAAGACGCGCGAAGCCCTTGATATGGGTTGGGGCGCGGGAGTCAAGCAAGCTTGGAGGGTACTTGGACCGGAGCATCTGGTGGATTTCCGTGAGGATCTTGTCGTCGGGAAGTTGGAGAGAGGCATCGTCTGTAATTTGGCGAAGTTGTTGCTGAACGTGGCGCATATTATCGATATAACGCGCAGGCTCGTGGATCTCCGGGTTGAACGGCGTGTCCAGGAAGGCATTATAAACATAATGCGCATGGTGGACGTGGTTCTGGCCCGTGTGCTTGTCAAGTGCGAGGCGGACTTTGAGCTCAAATTCGAGTCCTATCGGATGGGAGGATCCGAGTGCATCGATTTCGTCGTATGCTGGGTGCTTGACGGAGTCGTTACCGGCGAGCAGGAAACGGCGAAAAACGGGGTGCACGGTCTCGCGGAGGTACACGATGAAGTCGGCTTCTTTTCCTTGGAGGTGAGGTTGTGTGGTCGGATACAACTTTCCTTCGGTCTTATCGGTCGTGTCCTTGTCTTGGTCTTTAAGTTCTTGGAGCTTAGGCTCGTAGACGTTCTCCAGGAAGTGTTTGCCGAACTTGCGGTAAACGCCCTTGTAGTAGACGTAACGGCCTTGGAAATCTCGCGTGTTCCCGGCGGTAGCGTGGTTGTCGGGGTCCTTGTCATATTCCTTGATACAGTGGCTGAGAAGAGCGTCAGCTAGATCATTACATCCACGTAAGACGGATTCCCACGCGTAGAGGCCCTGCTATAAGTATTGCGCTATGCCTGTTTCAGGCATCAGATGTTCGACGAACAACTGCATAACGCGAAATGAAAGCATTTGGGGTCTGACTTGAGCGGAGTCCATTGACCTGAGGACGGCGCTAGGTGGGTCACTAAAGGTGTTAGCCTTGTGCTTGGGGTCTTGTTGAGCTGGAGTGGGGGGAGCAGTCGCAGCAGCGACGGCAGGTAGTGTCTGCATGGCATTGAGTTGTGCTTGGAGTGCTTGTAGCGCTCGAGCTCGCATCATTTGATGTTGTGCTTGCATCTCCATCGTGTGCTTTGCCTCTATGCGAGCTTCTTGGTCTTTTATCTCCTCCTGGAGTTCTTGGTTGGTTGGCATCTTGTTTTGGTTCAGGAACGTCAGGGGGCGGAACTCTTCTGGAAATCCTGGGACTCTGCTGATACCGGGACTGGTGCCCAATACCTAGAGAACAGTAATTTTGACTGTGTTACCCTTCAGCAGAGTGAGAGCAGTGGTAGTCGGCCCTCGTATCTGTCTCCTGTAACGAGGACAGCCGGCGTGAATAACACAGCGTTTTCTTAAATCAAAAGGTGCTAAAAGTAAGAGAGCTAACCCTAGGATAGGGGGGTACTAAACCTAATTCAAAATTTCTATCTCTAGTCCGGTAAAGCGCGGGGTCACGGTGTTTGTGTGGGGGGGTGCGCAAGACCCACTTCGTGCGTTACGCGGCTGGCCGGACGACCCACCGCCGCCTCGAGAGCGTGAGCCCCGGGGTCACCTCGATGCTGAGGTATGTTGCGCGGCCCGGCCTTCCGCCTTGGGTTTTTCACCCCCGGGATCTCGTCGCAAAGTGCACGCGGGCCTGTTTTCCCTCCGCGGGCTTTTGGCTCCCGTTCTCCTACTACTTCCGGTCTGACCACCACGCTGAGCGCGAAGCCTGCTCGACATCGCGGCCGCGGCCGCGGCCGCGGCCGCAACTAAGCGCGCTGCCATTCCAGGCTCGGCTGCCACCCCACCCCATCCCATCCCACCCCACCCCACCCCACACCACCTCTGAGCGCGTGCCCACACACCACACCAAAACCTACAAGCACCCACACGCACCGCCACCTCTGTGCGCGTCCCTCTTTTTAGAGCGGCTTCAAGCGAGTCAGGGCAGGGTTGCAGCCACGTAGCAGCCGTTATACACTTGATCCCAACTTTGGACTTTTTATGATGCCATAGAGGTACCCAAAATTTATGTTCCCTGGGTACGTACACCATGCTCCCATGAGCGACCCGGTCCGTCAGAAAAGTCAGAAAACTGAATTCTGGCTTCCTCGACTTCAGTGATATCAACCTCGACCCTCACCCTTTACCCTCCCTACTCCCCTCTTATTCTCGACTAACGCCATCATATGAAACCAAATGGAAGCAACCGCTCCACCCCAGCCAGATCAGCCACATCAACAAGTGGATGATTCCACTTCCTTGGAGGTTATGGGCACCTGGGCTAGCCCTGGGGACCCTCACCATGAAGTGGGAGGACGATCGACACCTGCGCTCTCAGGCCGACGCACAAAATCCGGCAAAAGGTTTTCCGGAGTCAACCGGTCGAATCCTTACGCAAGTCAAGAAGACGATCTGACGTCCATCAAGTAGTCTACCCAAGAAGACCTTAAGTCCATCAAGGAGAACATGGTCACCAACGACGCACTCGATGCCAAGCTCGATGCCAAGCTCGCGTCCATGGTCACCTACGACACGTTCGATGCCATCTTCGATGCCCACAACGAGGCCTTTCTCGCGTGCCAAGGTCCACCTGTCCTCCAAGCTCGACTCCAAGTCAGACGCGCCCCACGATGATGTCTACGACGCCGCCCTTGCGGCTCACCGCGCGAAGCGTGCTCTCGACGCCCGCGACGCCCACGACGAATTTGTTGCGGCCCAAAATGCGAAGCGCGCTCTCGACGACCACGACGCTCTCTTAGCCTCGCGTGCGGCTGACCGTGCCAAGTGTGCTCTCCGTGACGCCAATAGCGCTTCTGATGCGGCTCTCCGCGCCAAACGTGCTCTTCTCCGCGCCGCTTGCCGCGACGTCCGCAACGCCTCTGCATCGACCGACCGTGCTCTTCGTGACGCCCGCAAAGCGTCAGTTGCGGCCAGACGGGCCAAACGAGCCATCGCCCGCGCCACTCGTCGCGACGCCCGTGACGCATCCGCTGCAGCCAAAGTGGCTGACT
This sequence comes from Chrysophaeum taylorii, assembly GCA_029834535.1. Taxonomy (NCBI): domain Eukaryota; class Pelagophyceae; order Pelagomonadales; family Pelagomonadaceae; genus Chrysophaeum; species Chrysophaeum taylorii. Next base: position 52,903 of record JAQMWT010000490.1, on the reverse strand, counting down.
CCGTCAACGCCTCTGTCACGGCCGACCTCGCCCGCCGTGCCCTCGACGCCGCCTCTTCCGATGCTTCCGGCGCTCCCGTCGCCGCCTCTCACCCGACCCGGACCCTCACACAAGAATACGCAGTAGTTGAAGTCCACCACGCTGACGTTGATGCCACCAAAGCTCACCGCGATCTCGACGCTGTCGATGCCAAAGTTCCGGCCAACGACGCGCCCCACGCCCTCCGTGGTGCCCACGCCGACCCCGCTGCGGATCCCCGCGCCCCAGGCGAACTCGACGTTGCCTCGCGCCCTCCGCTTGAAAATCTCCTAGCCCAACGTGTCACTGCTTCGCTTGAACGCTCTCAAAGCGACACCGCAATGCGCGCCACCTCGGTACGTTCGCGCACGCAACCCCGCGCCACCCGGTACCACCGTCACTCGCGCCCCGACAAAGCGCACGGACTCGACCCGACCGACTCCCGTGATCGGTTCGACGGGGAAGCAATACGTCTTTCTCCCGATCCTCCGACCCTCGCCACACGTACTCGGTCCGACGGGGAAGTCATACATCTCGCCCCAATCACCTCGACCCTCGACTCACGTACTCGGTCCGACGAAGAAGTCCCTCCGATCCTTTACCCGTGTCATCGGTCAGACCAGGAAGACGAGGAAGTTCACAGCCTCAACCTCCACGCGAACATCGACCCGCGCACCCGACTCGCCAAGGAAGTTCAACGCCCGAACTGCCTCGAACTCCCCAAGCACATAGATCCGCGTACTCGACCCGACGAGGACATCGATACCCGCGACACGCGCGTCCGATCCGACTCGGAACCCACCACCCGTACATGCCCAGCACCGGCTCGTGCTCCGCCCGTCACGGACGCCCATCGTCTCCACGCGTATCAACCGTCACCCCGCACTCGGTCCACCGTAGACTATCCAAGTCTCGACCCATGCATTCAGTCCGACGGCCACGTCCACGACCACGACCCGTCCGACTCGTACACCCAAACGGCACCCCACAGTGATTGTCAACCCAGCACCACTGCACTGCCGCGCAATACGTTGATCCCGCAAGCCTCGCAACCTCCGCAGTCGCCTCTTCTTGCTGAGAAACGACCGTATGACTCGACCGGTCTTCTTCCTCCCGACGAAGCCGACGGTCCAGCTCTCGATGAACCAGCCCCTGGTGAAACCAACACGCCGGACATCGCCAGCCATCCTGACCCCGCTCATCCGGTCTCCACACCCGTGTGGCCAGACACCAGCATCACCTCTGCTGTCGCCACCACGTGCGAGTCGCCCCTCTCCCAAGAGATTCAACTCGAGGGGGTAAAGCCTGCATCACCGTCACACACAAGTAATTCACAAGACTCACTTGTCGCTACCAGTACCGCCGATTCCTCCAATGATCTTCGCGCTACGTGTACCGCCGATTCCTTCAATGATCGCGCAGACGCTGCCTACGCCAAAGCCGCGCCGCAGCCCCACGCGCATCCGCCTACTCCAAGCATGTCCGAGTTCTTGCCACTTGAAGGCACAACAGCTGACCTGTGCAACACCCGTGAGAAACAGCTCTTCAAGCTAGACCTCACCGTCAACGAGATCTGGATGTCAACACAAACTTTGACACCTGTCGTCCCTGCATACACACAGGCGCAGCAAACAAACTTCATACGCGGACAACTGGAACCCACAGACTTTCAGCAGCATGACCACTTGACCTATGAGGACACTTGTCAGCGTACAACTACAGTCACTGGCTCTACAGACGATGAAGCCAGGATGAACGCCTTACCCACCCTGCACACAGATATGGTAACGCGTGACATTCTCACAACCATGTTCACCTACAACGAGTCTACAAGCGATTACACAGTCGAATTGAAACACGACTACCTTGTCCCTGTACACGACACGCATACAGCTCACCTCAAGAATCAGGTGCAATGCAAACCGCACACCAGGGATGTGAGATACACATGCTATCTGCCTTGAACAATACGATGATCTCACGAAGCACGTGCATCGCGTCAAACATCAGCTGCTGTCGTTACGCCTGTGAACATTTTAAGTCCGACGCTGAAGCATGCAAATTGCATTCCCGCGCTAAAGACTCTGGACTACTTGCATCACTCCAAGACCACCTGCAAGTCCCAAGCAAGGTCATAGGGACACTACCAACCCACCACTTCACAGTGGGCCTCCCAGGCCACTGCACTGGTTGATCTGGACAAACCAGCACCCTCGATCATTGTTCGTCACTTCATGGCACGTCAACAACAACAAGATCACCGGATGTTACCGTGCCTCCTGCTTAGTAGTCAAGGAAATCAACGTGAACCGCGCTCACAGCTCAGTTCACATGCATCTCTGTCTCGTGGAACGATTCCACCGCCCCTCACCTTTACGTCTCCCATCGTCCGTCTTGACCGAGTCATGACACGTACGTACGAACGACCGTCATGCTTACCCGGAGCACCGAAGTGTCGTTCGAGGTGGTGTTCAGTGATATCAACCTCGACCCTTACCCTTTACCCTCCCTACTCCCCTCTTATCCACAATAATTAATTGGGAAACGTCAGTGTGTCTGTGAGGAAACATTACCGGGCCTATACTTTCTGTTCTTTCGAGCATGTATGTTCGAAACGGCCCGAGAAAATCTGCGTTTTGTAAAGTCGATTTATTTCAAAACGCTTCACCCGCGACCTACTTTCTGTTCTTTTGCTAATGTATGCGCCAAAAGCACTTTTGTTTATAAAATGTTTTCTTCTTGGCTTTGAGAGCGTTGTTGTATGGGAGAGACCGAAGAACTTTGGGCGCGTTTTGTAAAGTCGATTTATTTCAAAGCGCTTCACCCGCGACCTACTTTCTGTTCTTTCGCTAATGTATGCGCCAAAAGCGCTGCTATTTATAACATGTTTTCTTCTCCGCATCTGTGAGAGCGTTATAGTATGGGAGAGAGCGAAGAAGTTTGAGCGAGAATCTGGGGTGGTTGCGGTACGTACGTCTCGATTTCGGATCCTGTTGGTCGATATGTATGCTGAGTGTAGCCTGGGGAGTGTGGGTCAAGACGATTTTCGGGTATGTGGTGCGCCTAGGTCCCTGGTCTCGAGTTCAAACCCCGTAGTAGATTGGACACCGGTAGCCGTAAAAATCGAGTATTTCGAAGAAGAAAACCCTTAGTCTTAACTACTAATCGACAGATGTTTGTTTGTTTGTCTGTCTGTCTGTCCCTCGATTTAGGGTAAGGATCAGGTAGGCGCGCGAGCCAGGCAGTGATCCTCCAAGCCGTCTACGGCGCCCTCGCAGACTGTTTCCACGACCCGCGGCGGCTCTTTCAGCGCGCCATTCTCACGCCCCGTCGAAACGATGTTGTCGATGCTGACAACGCGCGCATGACCGCGGCCTTTTTTTCCCGAAGACGAGGCGTCGGAGTTCTTTTCGGCCGACTAGGTTGGGTCGGAAGCCGACGCCTCGCTCTTTACAGTCGAGTTTTGAACTCCCTGACAACCAACGGCATGCTGACTTTGATCGCGAGCTTAAAGTCTTCGCAAACTCGACCCGTCGCACGGCCACTGCAACGGTACCAGATACATGATCGATCGTGTCGTTGTCACCGAGGCTCCTCCGGTGAACTAAGTGACCAGGTGAACTTACTGGGACCAAGTGAACTTACAGGGGTTTTTAGAGTGAACGCAAAGGCTAGCGGCGTGTACGGATAAAAGCGGCTTAGATTGGCGGAGGTGAGAGCGACAAGCTCGAAGGAGAGTGGGGTGAGTGGGTGTGAGCACGAGTGGGTTTACGCCGAACTTACTGGGGTTAGAGATTGGGACTAGGTGAACTTACTGACCAGGTGGACTTACTGGGATTAGGTGAACTTACTGACCAGGTGGACTTACTGGGATTAGGTGAACTTACTGGGGTTAGAGATTGGGACTAGGTGAACTTACTGGCCTGCACTTGTATTTCTAATAAAAAGAAAACCCTTACGCTGCTTCCTCTTTTTTTGCTATGCAAATCCTCGGCCGATCTTTTTTGAAGTAAGGTTGACGCGTGCGACGGCGATGGAGCCTTCGCCCGGCAAACGGGACGACACGCTCGAGCCAGGGACGCGAGCCTCGACGCCGGCATGGCATGCCGGGGTTTTTCTTTCGATGTTCTTTCGGGGTTCTGGCGCGCGCAAAAATGCGACGCGATTTCGCCTTTATTCCGCGCGAACTCTTCGGTACGCGCGCGATGCTGTGCCCGGCGTCTTCGTCGCCGCTGCGACCGGCCACCGAAATCGAGAAGGGCTTGCCGCGCTCGCGTCTACGGTCAAAGCCCGCTTCCACGGCCACGACTCGCTCTTCCGACGGGACGTCCTCGAGAACGCGCGAGAGCGAACGAGACTCGACCGTCGACTCGGTGGATCGAACACCGTTTGACCTTCGATACGATGCCGCCGGCTTCGTCGCCGCTGCGAGCGGCCAGCGCCGTCGCGACCGCGGACTCGGACTCGCCCGCGGGTTGACGTCCAGTCGACCAACCCGAAAAAAAACTCCGCGGCGCGCTCGACGCGTCTGCCAGCGCTTCGATACGATGCGTGCCGGCGTCTTCGTCGCCGCTGCGAGCGGCCACCGCCGTCCCGACCGCGGCCTCGGACTCTCCCCCGCGGGCGACAACGGCTCGCCGTAAAGTCGCGGCCTTCGTCGAGGCGTCGTCGAGCTCGACGCGTCTGCGACCGCGATTTCGCTTTCGTCGACGGTGGTCGCGCCACGTCCTGGGACTGGCCGGGCTCTGGCCATCGCAAACCTCGCGACCTACTACTGGAGCGCCTACGGATCGAAGACCAGGAACAACGCGGCGACGACCGCGACGAGCGCGCCGCGCGCCGACGCGCCGACGACCGGCCGCGCGCCCGCGCGCGTCCGCGACGACCGCCCGTGGCCGCGCTCTGGCCATCGCCCACGGAGACGAAGACCTCCCCGCTCGCGTCTACGGCGAAGCCCGCTTCCAGGGCCACGCCTCGCTCTTCCCGCTGCGGCCGTCCTCGCCGCGAGAACCTCTGGACCGTCGACCGCGACGGCGCGTCCGCTATCTATGGATTATGCGCCACGCCCTCCTGCTCAGTACGCCCGCCGCCACCCCGGCGCCTACACGAAAAAATTGTCTATAAGGAAATACTCCAATAAAGAAAGCGGCCATCCGCCATCACATAGTCCATCCGCAAAAAACGCAAAGCCGAAAATAAACAGGCACAAGTGCAGGCCAGTAAGTTCACCTAGTCCCAATCTCTAACCCTAGTAAGTTCAGGTATGGTCCCAGTAAGTTCACCTGGTCAGTTAGTTCACTTCCTAACTACTAATCGACAGATGTTTGTCTGTCTGTTTGTTTGTCTGTTTGTCTGTCTGTCTTTAAATGTCGACTGCTAAGAGTCTGTTTGTCTGTCTTTAAATGTCGACTGTTTGTCTGTCCCTCGATTTAGGGTAAGGATCAGGTAGGCGCGAGAGTAAGGATCAGGTAGGCGCGAGAGCCAGACAGTGATCCTCCAAGCCGTATACGGCGACCTCGCAGACTATTTCCACGAGCCGCGGCGGCTCTTTCAGCGCGCCATTCTCACGCCCCGTCGAAACGATGTTGTCGATGCTGACAACGCGCGCATGACCGCGGCCTTTTTTTCCCGGAGACGAGGCGTCGGAGTTCTTTTCCGCTGACTAGGCTGGGTCGGAAGACGACGCCTCGCTCTTTATAGTCGAGTTTTCAACTCCCTGACAACCAACGGCATGCTGACTTTGATCGCGAGGTTAAAGTCTTCGCAACCTCGACCCGTCGCACGGCCTCTGCAACGGCACCGGATACATGATCGATCGCGTCGTGTCACCGAGGCTCCTCCAACCTGTATCCCTTAAGGCCCGCCTACGCCAAACGATCAACAAGAGCCAGGGCCAGACGCCCCGCGAGGTCGGCGTCCTCTTTCCCAAGCCCGTCTTCTGCCACGTCCAGCTCTACGTGGCTCTCTGTCGATCGGCATCCCCGAGGATATACTCATCTGGGTCGACGACTCCACCCTACCCCACACGTGCTGCGCAATACCGATAAGCCCCCTCCCGGCGTCTACACGCGCACTATAGGTGAACTTACTGGGACCACGTGAACTTACTGGGGTTTGAGATTGGGACTAGGTGGACTGAGTGACCAGGTGAAACTGGGACCAGGTGAACATACTGGGGTTTTCAGAGTAAAGGGTTTTTAGAGTAAACTCAAAGGTTGGCGGCGCGTGCGGATCAAAGCAGCTTAGATTGGCGGAGGCGAGAGCGACGAGCTCAAAGGAGTTGGTTAGAGCTAGGTGAACTTACTGACCAGGTGAACTTATATGAAACTTACTGGGACCAGGTGAACTTACTGGGGTTAGAGATTGGGACTAGGTGAACTTACTGGCCTGCACTTGTAGTCCCAATCTCTATCCCATCGTAAACCCACTCGTGCTCACACCCACTTACCCCACTCTCCTTTGAGCTCGTCGCTCTCGCCTCCGCCAATCCACGGCGCTTTGATCCGCACACGCCGCTAACCTTTGAGTTTACTCTAAAACCCTCCGTAAGTTCACCTGGTCTCAGTAAGTTCACCTGGTCACTTAGTTCACCGAGTCCCAATCTCAAACCCCAGCAAGTTCACCTGGCCCAGTAAGCTCACCTACAGTGCGCGTGTAGACGCCGGGAGGGGGCTTATAGGTATTGCGCAGCACGTGTGGGGTAGGGTGGAGTCGTCGACTCAGAAGAGCATATCCTCGGGGTTGCCGATCGACAGAGAGCCACGTAGTGCTGGACGTGGCAGAAGACGGGCTTGGGCAAGAGGACGCCGACTTTGCGGGGCGTCTGCCTCTGGCTCTTGTTGATCGTTTGGCGTCGGTGGGGCTTGAGGGATGCAGGTTGGAGGAGCCTCGGTGACACGACACGATCGATCATGTATCTGGTACCGTTGCAGTGGCCGTGCGACGGGTCGAGGTTGCGAAGACTATAAGCTCACGATCAAAGTCAGCATGTCGTTGGTTGTCAGGGAGTTGAAAACTCGACTGTTAAGAGCGAGGCGTCGGCTTCCGACCCAACCTAGTCAGCCGAAAGAACTCCGACGCCTCGTCTTCGGGAAAAAAATGCCGCGGTCATGCGCGCGTTGTCAGCATCGACAACATCGTTTCGACGGGGCGTGAGAATGGCGCGCTGAAAGAGCCGCCGCGGGTCGTGGAAATAGTCTGCGAGGTCGCCGTAGACGGCTTCGAGGATCAATGGCTGGCTCGCGGGCCTACCTGATCCTTACCCTAAATCGGGGGACAGACAAGCAAACAGACAAACAGACAAACAGACAAACATCTGTCGATTAGTAGTTAGGATAACGCTAACCCCCAGAACGCTTCGCGCAACGGAAAGGAACGAAAACGGTACACACCCTAACCCAAGAACGAAAAATTGCGCAGAAATCTTCAAGAACCGAACCACGACGTGCGACGGCGTTTTTGGTCGGCTCCCGAGACGCGGCGGCCGTCGAGGCGGTGGGGGGTCCGGGGGTGTCCCCCGGCGGGGGGTTTGGGGGGCAGAGCCCCCCAATTCTCAGGGGGTTCATAACGCTAACCCCCAGAACGCTTCGCGCAAACAGTACACACCCTAACCCAAGAACGAAAAATTGCGCAGAATCTTCAAGAACCGAAAAGACTCAATTTCCACGGCGTGCGACGGCGTTTTTGGTCGGCTCCCGAGACGCGACGGCCCTCGAGGCGGTGGGGGGTCAGGGGGTGTCCCCCGGCGGGGGGTTTGGGGGGCAGAGCCCCCAATTCCCGAATTCCCGGGGGGTTCGGGGGGCTTGCCCCCCGAGAAAAAGGCCGGAAAAAAACCGACTTGGCTTTACTAGGGCGACAACGGCTCGCCGTAAAGTCGCGGCCTTCGTCGAGGCGTCGTCGAGCTCGACGCGTCTGCGACTGCGATTTCGCTTTCGTCGACGGTGGTCGCGCCACGTCCTGGGACTGGCCGGGCTCTGGCCATCGCAAACCTCGCGACCTACTACTGGAGCGCCTACGGATCGAAGACCAGGAACAACGCGGCGACGACCGCGACGAGCGCGCCGCGCGCCCACGCGCCGACGACCGGCCGCGCGCCCGCGCGCGTCCGCGACGACCGCCCGTGGCCGCGCTCTGGCCATCGCCCACGGAGACGAAGACCTCCCCGCTCGCGTCTACGGCGAAGCCCGCTTCCACGGCCACGCCTCGCTCTTCCCGCCACGGCCGAACCGAACCACGGCGTGCGACGGCGTTTTTGGTCGGCTCCCGAGACGCGGCGGCCGTCGAGACCCTGGGGGTCCGGGGGTGTCCCCCGGCGGGGGGTTTGGGGGGCAGAGCCCCCCAATTCTCGGGGGGTTCGGGGGGCTTGCCCCCCGAGAAAAAGGCCGAAAAAGGCCGGAAAAAAACCGACTTGGCCTTACTAGTCCACAATAATTAATTGGGAAACGTCAGTCCGTCAGTCACTCGAGATCAACGGTTCTCTACATTCTGTTCTTTCGAGCATGTATGTTCGAAACGGCCCGAGAAAATCTGCGTTTTGTGAAGCCGATTTATTTCAAAACGCTTCACCCGCGACCTACTTTCTGTTCTTTAGCCAATGTATGCGCCAAAAGCGGTGCTGTTTATAAAATGTTTTCATCTTGGAGTGCAGGAGAGTGTTGTGTTGTGGGAGAGACCGACGAACTTCGAGCGAGAATCTGGGGAGGTTGCGCTACGTGCGTCTCGAGTTCGGATCCTGGTGGTTATATTTTCGAGAGTAATTCGAAGAAAAAAACCCTTACCCTTATTCATTCTTTTTTGCTATTTGCTATACAAACCCTCGGCCGATCTTTTTGAAGGTTGAAGGTTGACGACGGCGATGGAGCCTTCGCCCGGCAAACGGGACGACGCGCTCGAGCCAGGGACGCGAGCCTCGACGCCGGCATCGGGGCTCCATCTTATCTTTCGGGGTCCTTTCGGGGTTCTGGCGCGCGCAAAAATGCGACGCGATTTCGCCTTTTTTACGCCCTCCTTCTCACTACGCCCGCCGCCACCCCGGCGCCTACACCAAAAATATTGTCTATAAGGAAATACTCCAAACAAAGCGGCCATCCGCCATCACATAGTCCATCCGTAAAAAACGCAAAGCCGAAAATAAACAGGCATAACGCTAACCCCCAGAACGCTTCGCGCAACGTAAAGCAAGGAAAACGGTACACACCCTAACCCAAGGACGAAAAGTTGCGCAGAAATCTTCAAGAACCGAAAAGACTGAATTTCCACGGCGTGCGACGGCGTTTTTGGTCGGCTCCCGAGACGCGGCGGCCGTCGAGGCGGTGGGGGGTCCGGGGATGTCCCCCGGCGGGGGGTTCGGGGGGCTTGCCCCCCGAGAAAAAGGCCGGAAAAAACCCGACTTGGCTTTACTAGTCCACAATAATTAATTGGGAAACGTGTGTCTGTGTGTGAGGAAACATTACCGGACCTATACTTTCTGTTCTTTCGAGCATGTATGTTCGAAACGGCCCGAGAAAATCTGCGTTTTGTAAAGCCGATTTATTTCAAAACGCTTCACCCGCGGCCTACTTTCTGTTCTTTCGCTAATGTATGCGCCAAAAGCGCTGCTATTTATAAAATGTTTTCTTCTTGGCATCTGTGAGAGCCTTGTAGTATGGGAGAGAGCGAAGAAGTTTGAGCGAGAATCTGGGGTGGTTGTGGTACGTACGTCTCGAGTTCGGATCCTGGTGGTCGATTTGTATGCTGTGAGTAGCCTGGGGATTGCGGGTCAAGACGATTTTCGGGTATGTGGTGCGCCTAGGTCCGTGGTTTCGAGTTCGAATCCCGCAGTAAATTGGACACTGGTAGTCGTAAAAATCGAGAGTATTTCGAAGAAGAAAACCCTTAGTGTTTCTAAAAAGAAAATCCTTACCCTTCTTCCTCTTTTTTTGCTATGCAAACCCTCGGCCGATCTTTTTTGAAGTAAGGTTGGCGCGCGCGACGGCGATGGAGCCTTCGCCCGGCAAACGGGACGACGCGCTCGAGCCAGGGACGCGAGCCTCGACGCCGGCATCGCATGCCGGGGTTTTTCTTTCGATGTTCTTTCGGGGTTCTGGCGCGCGCAAAAATGCGACGCGATTTCGCCTTTATTCCGCGCGAACTCTTCGGTACCGCGCGATGCGTGCCGGCGTCTTCGTCGCCGCTGCGACCGGCCACGGAAATCGAGAACGGCTTGCCGCGCTCGCGTCTGCGGTCAAAGCCCGCTTCCACGGCCACGACTCGCTCTTCCGACGGGACGTCCTCGAGAACGCGCGCGACCGAACGAGACTCGACCGTCGACTCGGTGGATCGAAGACCGTTTGACCTTCGATACCATGCGTGCCGGCGGCTTCGTCGCCGCTGCGAGCGGCCAGCACCGTCACGACCGCGGACTCGGACTCGCCCGCGGGTTGACGTCCAGTCGACCAACCCGAGAAAAAACTCGGCGGCGCGCTCGACGCGTCTGCCAGCGCTTCGATACGATGCGTGCCGGCGTCTTCGTCGCCGCTGCGAGCGGCCACCGCCGTCCCGACCGCGGCCTCGGACTCTCCCCCGCGGGCGACAACGGCTCGCCGTAAAGTCGCGGCCTTCGTCGAGGCGTCGTCGACCTCGACGCGTCTGCGACCGCGATTTCGCTTTGGTCGACGGTGGTCGCGCCACGTCCTGGGACTGGCCGCGTTCTGGCCATCGCAAACCTCGCGACCTACTGCTGGAGCGCCTACGGATCGAAGACCAGGAAAAACGCGGCGACGACCGCGACGAGCGCGCCGCGCGCCGACGCGCCGACGACCGGCCGCGCGCTCGCGCGCGTCCACGACGACCGCCCGTGGCCGCGCTCTGGCCATCGCCGACGGAGACGAAGACCTCCCGCTCGCGTCTACGGCGAAGTCCGCTTCCGCGGCCACGCCTCGCTCTTCCCGCAGCGGCCGTCCTCGCCGCGAGAACCTCTGGACCGTCGACCGCGACGGCGCGTCCGCTATCTATGGATTATGCGCCACGCCCTCCTTCTCACTACGCCCGCCGCCACCCCGGCGCCTACACCAAAAATATTGTCTATAGGGAAATACTCCAATAAAGAAAGCGGCCATCCGCCATCTCATAGTCCATCCGCAAAAAACGCAAAGCCGAAAATAAACAGGCATAACGCTAACCCCAGAACGCTTCGCGCAACGGAAAGGAAGGAAAACGGTACACACCCTAACCCAAGAACGAAAAATTGCGCAGAAATCTTCAAGAACCGAAAAGACAGAATTTCCAGGGCGTGCGACGGCGTTTTTGGTCGGCTCCCGAGACGCGGCGGCCGTCGAGGCGGTGGGGGGTCCGGGGGTGTCCCCCGGCGGGGGGTTTGGGGGGCAGAGCCCCCCAATTCCCGAATTCCCGGGGGGTTCGGGGGGCTTGCCCCCCGAGAAAAGGCCGGAAAAAACCCGACTTGGCTTTACTAGTCCACAATAATTAATTGGGAAACGTGAGTCTGTCCGTGACAGCACATCAACGGAACTATACTTTCTGTTCGAACGAGCATGTATGCTCGAAACGGGCCGACAAAATCTGCGTTTTGTAAAGCCGATTTATTTCAAAACGCTTCATCGCCGACCGCATGGTTGCGATGGAGGACGGTGCCTCATGAATCCTGAGCCTTGCGAGGGCATCCGCCCTCCCGGCGTAGGTTGGCACCTATTCGCCTCTCGGGCGGGCCGGTTGGCAGCCGGAACGTTCGCAGTGGGACGGGGTATGGCCGGGGGGGCGCAGACGGAAGGTTATCGACGAGTTGGTTGTCAGTCACATCGCGGTCTCCTCGTCGCATGGCGACAAGCTTGATGATCACTCTCCGCCGACCCACCTTTCGGCGCCCCTCGTCTACAGGCCCGTGATTCCGGACGGGCTCCTGTCGGTCCGGCCTGGCTCCCATGCTCGGGAGAGGTCTGAAGTTAGTTAGTTAGCTTCACCCGCGACCTACTTTCTGTTCTTTGCCAAATGTATGCGCCAAAAGCGTTGCTATTTATAAAATGTTTTCTTCTTGGCATCTCTGAGAGCCTTGTAGTATGACAGAGAGCGAAGAAGTTTGAGCGAGAATCTGGGGTGGTTCCTGTACGTACGTCTCGAGTTCGGATCCTGTTGGTCGGTTTGTATGCTGAGTGTAGCCTGGGGAGTGTGGGTGACGACGATTTTCTGGTATGTGGTGCGCCTAGGTCTCTGGTTTGGAGTTCGAATCCCGTAGTAAATTGGACGCTGGTAGTCGCAAACATCGAGAGTATATCGAAGAAGAAAACCCTTAGTATTTTTAAAAGAAAACCCTTACCCTTCTTCCTCTTTTTTTGCTATGCAAACCCTCGGCCGATCTTTGAAGTAAGGTTGACGCGTGCGACGGCGATGGAGCCTTCGCCCGGCAAACGGGACGACGCGCTCGAGCCAGGGACGCGAGCCTCGACGCCGGCATGGCATGCCGGGGTGTTTCTTTCGATGTTCTTTCGGGGTTCTGGCGCGCGCAAAAATGCGACGCGATTTCGCCTTTATTCCGCGCGAACTCTTCGGTACCGCGCGATGCGTGCCGGCGTCTTCGTCGCCGCTGCGACCGGCCACCGAAATCGAGAACGGCTTGCCGCGCTCGCGTCTGCGGTCAAAGCCCGCTTCCACGGCCACGACTCGCTCTTCCGACGGGACGTCCTCGAGAACGCGCGCGACCGAACGAGACTCGACCGTCGACTCGGTGGATCGAACACCGTTTGACCTTCGATACGATGCGTGCCGGCGGCTTCGTCGCCGCTGCGAGCGGCCACCGCCGTCGCGACCGCGGACTCGGACTCGCCCGCGGGTTGACGTCCAGTCGACCAACCCGAAAAAAAACTCGGCGGCGCGCTCGACGCGTCTGCCAGCGCTTCGATACGATGCGTGCCGGCGTCTTCGTCGCCGCTGCGAGCGGCCACCGCCGTCCCGACCGCGGCCTCGGACTCTCCCCGCGGGCGACAACGGCTCGCCGTAAAGTCGCGGCCTTCGTCGAGGCGTCGTCGACCTCGACGCGTCTGCGACCGCGATTTCGCTTTGGTCGACGGTGGTCGCGCCACGTCCTGGGACTGGCCGCGTTCTGGCCATCGCAAACCTCGCGACCTACTGCTGGAGCGCCTACGGATCGAAGACCAGGAACAACGCGGCGACGACCGCGACGAGCGCGCCGCGCGCCGACGCGCCGACGACCGGCCGCGCTCGCGCGCGTCCACGACGACCGCCCGTGGCCGCGCTCTGGCCATCGCCGACGGAGACGAAGACCTCCCGCTCGCGTCTACGGCGAAGTCCGCTTCCGCGGCCACGCCTCGCTCTTCCCGCAGCGGCCGTCCTCGCCGCGAGAACCTCTGGACCGTCGACCGCGACGGCGCGTCCGCTATCTATGGATTATGCGCCACGCCCTCCTTCTCACTACGCCCGCCGCCACCCCGGCGCCTACACCAAAATATTGTCTATAGGGAAATACTCCAATAAAGAAAGCGGCCATCCGCCATCTCATAGTCCATCCGCAAAAACGCAAAGCCGAAAATAAACAGGCATAACGCTAACCCCCAGAACGCTTCGCGCAACGGAAAGGAAGGAAAACGGTACACACCCTAACCCAAGAACGAAAATTGCGCAGAAATCTTCAAGAACCGAAAAGACAGAATTTCCAGGGCGTGCGACGGCGTTTTTGGTCGGCTCCCGAGACGCGGCGGCCGTCGAGGCGGTGGGGGGTCCGGGGGTGTCCCCGGCGGGGGTTTGGGGCAGACCCCCCCCCAATTCCCGGGGGTTCGGGGGGCTTGCCCCCCGAGAAAAAGGCCGGGAAAACCCGACTTGGCCTTACTAGTCCACAATAATTAATTGGGAAACGTGAGTCTGTCCGTGACAGCACATCAACGGAACTATACTTTCTGTTCGAACGAGCATGTATGCTCGAAACGGGCCGACAAAATCTGCGTTTTGTAGAGCCGATTTATTTCAAAACGCTTCATCGCCGACCGCATGGTTGCGATGGAGGACGGTGCCTCATAAATCCTGAGCCTTGCGAGGGCATCCGCCCTCCCGGCGTAGGTTGGCACCTATTCGCCTCTCGGGCGGGCCGGTTGGCAGCCGGAACGTTCGCAGTGGGACGGGGTATGGCCGGGGGGGCGCAGACGGAAGGTTATCGACGAGTTGGTTGTCAGTCACATCGCGGTCTCCTCGTCGCATGGCGACAAGCTTGATGATCACTCTCCGCCGACCCACCTTTCGGCGCCCCTCGTCTACAGGCCCGTGATTCCGGACGGGCTCCTGTCGGTCCGGCCTGGCTCCCATGCTCGGGAGAGGTCTGAAGTTAGTTAGTTAGCTTCACCCGCGACCTACTTTCTGTTCTTTGCCAAATGTATGCGCCAAAAGCGTTGCTATTTATAAAATGTTTTCTTCTTGGCATCTCTGAGAGCCTTGTAGTATGACAGAGAGCGAAGAAGTTTGAGCGAGAATCTGGGGTGGTTCCTGTACGTACGTCTCGAGTTCGGATCCTGTTGGTCGGTTTGTATGCTGAGTGTAGCCTGGGGAGTGTGGGTGACGACGATTTTCTGGTATGTGGTGCGCCTAGGTCTCTGGTTTGGAGTTCGAATCCCGTAGTAAATTGGACGCTGGTAGTCGCAAACATCGAGAGTATATCGAAGAAGAAAACCCTTAGTATTTTTAAAAGAAAACCCTTACCCTTCTTCCTCTTTTTTTGCTATGCAAACCCTCGGCCGATCTTTTTTGCAGTAAGGTTGACGCGTGCGACGGCGATGGAGCCTTCGCCCGGCAAACGAGACGACGCGCTCGAGCCAGGGACGCGAGCCTCGACGCCGGCATGGCATGCCGGGGTGTTTCTTTCGATGTTCTTTCGGGGTTCTGGCGCGCGCAAAAATGCGACGCGATTTCGCCTTTTTTACGCGCGAACTCTTCGGTACGCGCGCGATGCGTGCCGGCGTCTTCGTCGCCGCTGCGACCGGCCACCGAAATCGAGAAGGGCTTGCCGCGCTCGCGTCTGCGGTGTGACGGGACGTCCTCGAGAACGCGCGAGAGCGAACGAGACTCGACAGTCGACTCGGTGGATCGAACATCGTTTCACCTTCGATACGATGCGTACCGCCGGCTTCGTCGCCGCTGCGAGCGGCCACCGCCGTCGCGACCGCGGACTCGGACTCGGCCGCGGGTTGACGTCCAGTCGACCAACCCGAAAAAAAACTCCGCGGCGCGGCGCGCCGCCGGGCGGCGCGCTCGACGCGTCCGCCAGCGCTTCGATACGATGCGTGCCGGCATCTTCGTCGCCGCTGCGAGCGGCCACCGCCGTCCCGACCGCGGCCTCGGACTCTCCCCCGCGGGCGACAACGGCTCGCCGTAAAGTCGCGGCCTTCGTCGAGGCGTCGTCGACCTCGACGCGTCCGCGACCGCGATTTCGCTTTGGTCGACGGTGGTCGCGCCACGTCCAGGGACGCTACGCGAGCCTCGGCGCCGGCATGGCATGCCGGGGTTTTTCTTTCGATGTTCTTTCGGGGTTCTGGCGCGCGCAAAAAAGCGACGCGATTTCGCCTTTTTTACGCGCGAACTCTTCGGTACGCGCGCGATGCGTCCCGGCGTCTTCGTCGCCGCTGCGACCGGCTACCGAAATCGAGAAGGGCTTGCCGCGCTCGCGTCTGCGGTCAAAGCCCGCTTCCACGGCCACGACTCGCTCTTCCGACGGGACGTCCTCGAGAACGCGCGAGACCCCCCGAGACGCGGCGGCCGTCGAGGGGGTGGGGGGTCCGGGGATGTCCCCCGGCGGGGGGTTTGGGGGGCAGGGCCCCCCAATTGTCGGGGGGTTCGGGGGGCTTGCCCCCCGAGAAAAAGGCCGGAAAAAACCCGACTTGGCTTTACTAGCACATTAACGGAACTATACATTCTGTTCTTTCGAGCATGTATGTTCGAAATGGGCCGAGAAAATCTGCGTTTTGTAAAGCCGATTTATTTCAAAACGCTTCACCCGCGACCTACTTTCTGTTCTTTTGCTAATGTATGTGCCAATAAAGCATTGCTGTTTATAAAATGTTTCTTCTTGCCATCTGTGAGTGCCTTGTTCCTTCTTGTATGGGAGAGACCGACGAAGTTTGAGCGAGAATCTGGGGAGGTTGCGCTACGTACGTCTCGTGTTCGGATCCTGATGGTCGTCTTACAAAATCGAGACTAATTCGAAGAAACAACCCTTACCCTTATTCCTTTTTTTTGCTATTTGCTATACAAACCCTCGGCCGATCTTTTTCAAAGTAAGGTTCTTCAAACTAAGCTTGACGCGTGCGACGCCGATGGAGCCGTCGCCCGGCAAACGGGACCACACGCTCGACCCAGGGACGCGAGCCTCGACGCCGGCATGGCATGCGTTGTCTCTTTTCTTTCGGGGTTCTTTCGGGGTTCTGGCGCGCGCAAAAATGCGACGCGATTTCGCCTTTTTTTGCGCGTGAACTCTTCGGTACGCGCGCGATGCGTGCCGGCGTCTTCGTCGCCGCTGCGACCAGCCACCGAAATCGAGAAGGGCTTGCCGCGCTCGCGTCTGCGGTCAAAGCCCGCTTCCACGGCCACGACTCGCTCTTCCGACGGGACGGCGGCGCGCCGCCGATCACCGAGCTCGACGCGTCTGCCAGCGCGATTTCGGCTTCTTCGCCGCTGCTCGCGCCCCGTCGTCCGAGTGGCCGCCCCGATGACTTCCGCATCGGCTTCTACGACAGACGCCCCGCCGCCGCAACACGCGAACGCGGAAAGACCGACGACGAACGCGAGCGCCCGCGGACTTCCGCGAGGGGACCGCGACGCTCGCTTCGCGACCCATGCCGCGGACCACCGCGAATCGCGCCAGCGCGCCGTCGAACGTGGGGACCGCGACGCCCGGCCCACAACCCACGCCCAGGAACAATGCGGCGACGACCGCGACGAGCGCGCCGCGCGCCAACGCGCCGACGAGCGGCCGCGCGCGTCCCCGACGACCGCCCGTTGCCACGGTCTGGCCATCGCCGACGGACACGAAGACCTCCCCGCTCGCGTCTACGGCGAAGCCCGCTTCCACGGCCACGCCTCGCTCTTCCCGCTGCGGCCGTCCTCGCCGCGAGAACGAGAACCTCTGGACCGTCGACCGCGACGGCGCGTCCGCTATCTATGGATTATGCGCCACGCCCTCCTCCTCACTACGCCCGCCGCCACCCCGGCGTCTATTGTGTATAAGGAAATACTCCATTAAACAAAGCGGCCATCCGCCATCTCATATTCCATCCGCAAAAAACGCAAAGCCGAAAAAAAAAAAAAACAGGCATAACACTAACCCCCAGAACGCTTCGCGCAACGGAAAGCAAGGAAAATGGTACACACCCTAACCCAAGAACGAAAAATTACGCAGAAATCTTCAAGAACCGAAAAGACAGAATTTCCACGGCGTGGGACGGCGTTTTTGGTCGGCTCCCGAGACGCGGCGGCCGTCGAGGCGGTGGGGGGTCCGGGGGTGTCCCCCGACGGGGGGTTTGGGGGGCAGAGCCCCCCAATTCCCGAATTCCCGGGGGGTTCGGGGGGCTTGCCCCCCGTGAAAAAGGCCGGGAAAAACCCGACTTGGCTTTACTAGTCCACAATAATTAATTACTAGTCCACAATAATTAATTGGGAAACGTGTGTGTGTGTGTCACACCACATTAACGGAACTATACATTCTGTTCTTTCGAGCATGTATGTTCGAAACGGCCCGACAAAATCTGCGTTTTGTGAAGCCGATTTATTTCAAAACGCTTCACCCGCGACCTACTTTCTGTTCTTTTGCTAATGTATGTGCCAAAAGCGCTGCTGTTTATAAAATGTTTTCTTCTTGGAGTGCGTGAGAGTGTTGTGTTCTGGGAGAGACCGACGAACTTTGAGCGAGAATCTGGGGAGGTTGCGTTGCGTACGTCTCGAGTTCGGATCCTGGTGGTCGTCTTAATAAATCGAGAGTAATTCGAAGAAAAAAAACCCTAACCCCCCGAGAAAAAGGCCGGAAAAAACCCGACTTGGCTTTACTAGTCCACAATAATTAATTGGGAAACGTCAGTCTGTGTGTGACAGCACATTACCGGACCTATACTTTCTGTTCAAATCCCTATGTATGTTCGAAACGGCCCGACAAAATCTGCGTTTTGTGAAGCCGATTTATTTCAAAACGCTTCACCCGCGGCCTACTTTCTGTTCTTTCGCTAGTTTATGCGCCAAAAGCGCTGCTATTTATAAAATGTTTTCTTCTTGGCATCTGTGAGAGCGTTGTAGTATGGGAGAGAGCGAAGAAGTTTGAGCGAGAATCTGGGGTGGTTGCGGTACGTACGTCTCGAGTTCGGATCCTGTTGGTCGATTTGTATGCTGAGTGTAGCCTGGGGAGTGTGGGTGAAGACGATTTTCGGGTATGTGGTGCGCCTAGGTCCACTTCCTAACCCTGCGATCGCTAACCGTTGGTTGCGATGGAGGACGGCGCCTAACACGTTTACTCCCTGCGGCGGCCCCGGCCGTCCCGGAGTGAGACGGTGCCTGCTCGCCTCCCGGGCTGGCCGGTTAGCACCCGGAAAGTCCGCGCTGGGATGGGGTTCGCTCGGTTGGGCAGAACGCGACGGACAGGTCGATTGTTCGTGGACCAACACGTCCGCGGCCTGCGACGCTTTTGCACGACCTCGCACAAGACCGCGCGCAGTGACGGTCCACCATCAACGAGTCCGTCCTCGTCCCTCGCCTCTGCCCCAACTGCGTGATTTTCCTCTGTGATTCCGTACCGGCTCCTGCCGGTCCGGCCTGGCTCCCATGCTCGGGAGAGGTCTGAAGTTAGTTAGTTAGTTAGTTACTAGGTCCCTGGTTTCGAGTTCGAACCCCGTAGTAGATTGGACACTGGTAGTCGTAAAAATCGAGAGTATTTCGAAGAAGAAAACCCTTAGTATCCTAACTACTAATCGACAGATGTTTGTCTGTTTGTCTGTTTGTTTGTTTGTTTGTCCCTCGATTTAGGGTAAGGATTATGTAGGCCCGCGAGCCAGCCATTGATTCTCGAAGCCGTCTACGGCGACCTCGCAGACTATTTCCACGACCCGCGGCGGCTCTTTTAGCCAGCGCGCCATTCTCACGCCCCGTTGAAACGATGTTGTCGATGCTGACAACGCGCGCATGACCGCAGCCTTTTTTTCCCGGAGACGAGGCGTCGGAGTTCTTTTCGGCCGACTAGGTTGGGTCGGAAGACGACGCCTCGCTCTCAAGAGTCGAGTTTTCAACTCCCTGAAAACCCCAACCAACGGCATGCTGACTTTGAACAGACAAACATCTGTCGATTAGTAGTTAGGAAGACGACGCCTCGCTCTCAAGAGTCGAGTTTTCAACTCCCTGAAAACCCCAACCAACGGCATGCTGACTTTGATCGCGAGCTTAAAGTCTTCGCAACCTCGACCCGTCGCACGGCCACTGCAACGGTACCAGATACATGATCGATCGTATCGTTGTCACCGAGGCTCCTCCAACCTGTATCCCTTAAGGCCCGCCGACGCCAAACGATCACCAAGAGCCAGGGCCAGACGCCCCGCGAGTTCCGCGTCCTCTTGCCCACAAGCCCGTCTTCTGTCACGTCCAGCTCTACGTGGCTCTCTGTCGATCGGCAACCACGAGAATATGCTCTTCTGAGTCGACGACACGAGAATATGCTCTTCTGAGTCGACGACTCCACCCTACCCCACACGCGCTCCGCAATACCGATAAGCCCCCTCCCGGCGTCTACACGCGCACTGTAGGTGAACTTACTGGGACCAGGTGAACTTACTGGGGTTTGAGATTGGGACTAGGTGAATATAGTGACCAGGTGAACTTACTGGGACCAGGTGAAGTTACTGGGGGTTTTAGAGTAAACTCAAAGATTAGCGGCGTGAGCGGATCAAAGCAGCTTAGATTGGCGGAGGCGAGAGCGACGAGCTCGAAGGAGTGGTGTGAGCACGAGTGGGTTTACGCCGAACTTACTGGGGCTAGAGATTTGGACTAGGTGAACTTACTGACCAGGTGAACTTACTGCGAACAGGTGAACTTACTGGGGTTAGAGATTGGGATTAGGCGAACTTACTGACCAGGTGAACTTACTGGGACCAGGTGAACTTACTGGGGTTAGAGATTGGGACTAGGTGAACTTACTGACCAGGTGAACTTACTGGGACCAGGTGAACTTACTGGGGTTAGAGATTGGGACTAGGTGAACTTACTGGCCTGCACTTGTTTCTAATAAAAAGAAAACCCTTACCCTACTTCAAATTTTTTTGCTATGCAAACCCTCGGCCGATCTTTTTTGAAGTAAGGTTGACGCGCGCGACGGCGATGGAGCCTTCGCCCGGCAAACGGGACGACACGCTCGAGCCAGGGACGCGAGCCTCGACGCCGGCATGGCATGCCGGGGTTTTTCTTTCGATGTTCTTTCGGGGTTCTGGCGCGCGCAAAAATGCGACGCGATTTCGCCTTTATTACGCGCGAACTCTTCGGTACCGCGCGATGCGTGGCGGCGTCTTCGTCGCCGCTGCGACCGGCCACCGAAATCGACAAGGGCTTGCCGCGCTCGCGTCTACGGTCAAAGCCCGCTTCCACGGCCACGACTCGCTCTTCCGACGGGACGTCCTCGAGAACGCGCGCGACCGAACGAGACTCGACCGTCGACTCGGTGGATCGAGCACCGTTTGACCTTCGATACGATGCGTGCCGGCGGCTTCGTCGCCGCTGCGAGCGGCCACCGCCGTCGCGACCGCGGACTCGGACTCGCCCGCGGGTTGACGTCCAGTCGACCAACCCGAAAAAAAACTCCGCGGCGCGGCGCGCCGCCGATCGTCGAGCTCGACGCGTCCGCCAGCGCTTCGATACGATGCGTGCCGGCGTCTTCGTCGCCGCTGCGAGCGGCCACCGCCGTCGCGACCGCGGCCTCGGACTCTCCCCCGCGGGCGACAACGGCTCGCCGTAAAGTCGCGGCCTTCGTCGAGGCGTCGTCGAGCTCGACGCGTCTGCGACCGCGATTTCGCCTTGGTCGACGGTGGTCGCGCCACGTCCTGGGACTGGCCGCGCTCTGGCAATCGCAAACCTCGCGACCTACTGCTGGAGCGCCTACGGATCGAAGACCAGGAATAACGCGGCGACGACCGCGCCGCGCGCCAGCGCGCCGACGACCGGCCGCGCGCCTGCGCGCGTCCACGACGACGGCCCGTGGCCGCGCTCTGGCCATCGCCGACGGAGACGAAGACCTCCCCGCTCGCGTCTACGGCGAAGCCCGCTTCCACGGCCACGCCTCGCTCTTCCCGCAGCGGCCGTCCTCGCCGCGAGAACCTCTCGACCGTCGACCGCGACGGCGCGTCCGCTATCTACGTCTACACCATCGGCCACCATCGACCACACGGATAAATCTCCGTCGTGCTCCCTCGAAACGCACGCCCTCTCAACTCCAAAACGGTGCGCGCTCCATTCTCCGCCGCCTCATCCCTGTCTACCTCCTCGAACTCGCACCATGGATATTAATAAAAGACTACTACACCCTATATTCCCTCAGCTTTACACTCCCCAATGAGGAGTCCGCCTCCTCCACCCTGAACCTGTTGTCTCCTCCCACGAAATCCCACGAAACAGAAAGAGAATAAACCGGGCGTGTGGTCGGAGGCCACGTCCACCGCGTCGCGGCACGCAAAGCCGAAAATAACACACGCATAACCCTTAACGCCAGAAGCCACACGCTCTACCAGAAACCCTCATAACGGATCTGAACATGTTCAAGAAGCGAAAATGACGAAAAAAAAAGCGTTTCCACGGCGTGCGACGGCGTTTTTGGTCCGCACCCGAGTCGGTGCGCGCCCGCAGAGGCCCGGGGGGGGCTGGGGGGTCCGGGGGTGTCCCCCGGCGGGGGGTTTTGGGGGGCAGAGCCCCCCAATTCTCGGGGGGTTCGGGGGGCTTGCCCCCCGAGAAAAGGCCGGGAAAAACCCGACTTGGCCTTACTAGTCCACAATAATTAATTGGGAAACGTGTGTCAGTGAGTCACTCGAGATTACCGGACCTATACTTTCTGTTCAAACCAGCATGTATGCTCGAAACGGGCCGACAAAATCTGCGTTTTGTAAAGCCGATTTATTTCAAAACGCTTCACCCGCGACCTACTTTCTGTTCTTTTGCTAATGTATGTGCCCCAAGCGTTGCTATTTATAAAATGTTTTCTTCATGGCATCAGGTGAGAGCGTTGTAGTATCGGAGAGAGCGAAGAGGTTTGAGCGAGAATCAGGGGAGGGGTGCGGTACGTACGTCTCGATTTCGGATCCTGGTGGTCGATTTGTATGCTGTGTAGCCTGGGGAGTGTGGGTGAAGACGATTTTCGGGTACGTGGTGCGCCTAGGTCCCTGGTTTGGAGTTCGAATCCCGTAGTAAATTGGACGCTGGTAGTCGTAAACATCGAGAGTATATCGAAGAAGAAAACCCTTAGTATTTTTAAAAGAAAACCCTTACCCTTCTTCCTCTTTTTTTGCTATGCAAACCCTCGGCCGATCTTTTTTGAAGTAAGGTTGGCGGGTGCGACGGCGATGGAGCCTTCGCCCGGCAAACGGGACGACACGCTCGAGCCAGGGACGCGAGCCTCGACGCCGGCATGGCATGCCGGCGTTTTCCTTTCGGGGTTCTTTCCGGGTTCTGGCGCGCGCAAAAATGCGACGCGATTTCGCCTTTTTTACGCGCGAACTCTTCGGTACGCGCGCGATGCGTCCCGGCGTCTTCGTCGCCGCTGCGAGACCGGCCACCGAAATCGACAAGGGCTTGCCGCGCGCGCGTCTGCGGTCAAAGCCCGCTTCCACGGCCACGACTCGCTCTTCCGACGGGACGTCCTCGAGAACGCGCGCGACCGAACGAGACTCGACCGTCGACTCGGTGGATCCAAGACCGTTTGACCTTCGATACGATGCGTGCCGGCGGCTTCGTCGCCGCTGCGAGCGGCCAGCGCCGTCGCGACCGCGGACTCGGACTCGCCCGCGGGTTGACGTCCAGTCGACCAACCCGAAAAAAAACTTCGCGGCGCGCCGCCGATCGTCGAGCTCGACGCGTCCGCCAGGGCTTCGATACGATGCGTGCCGGCATCTTCGTCGCCGCTGCGAGCGGCCACCGCCGTCGCGACCGCGGCCTCGGACTCTCCCCCGCGGGCGACAACGGCTCGCCGTAAAGTCGCGGCCTTCGTCGAGGCGTCGTCGAGCTCGACGCGTCTGCGACCGCGATTTCGCCTTGGTCGACGGTGGTCGCGCCACGTCCTGGGACTGGCCGCGCTCTGGCCATCGCAAACCTCGCGACCTACAGCTGGAGCGCCTACGGATCGAAGACCAGGAACAACGCGGCGACGACCGCGACGAGCGCGCCGCGCGCCGACGACCGGCTGTGCGCCCGCGCGCGTCCACGACGACCGCCCGTGGCCGCGCTCTGGCCATCGCCGACGGAGACGAAGACCTCCCCGCTCGCGTCTACGGCGAAGCCCGCTTCCACGGCCACGCCTCGCTCTTCCCGCAGCGGCCGTCCTCGCTGCGAGAACCTTTCGACCGTCGACCGCGACGGCGCGTCCGGTATCTACGTCTACACCATCGGCCACCATCGACCACACGGATACATCTCCGTCGTGCTCCCTCGAAACGCACGCCCACTCAACTCCAAAACGGTGCGCGCTCCATTCTCCGCCGCCTCATCCCTGTCTACCTCCTCGGGGGACATCCCCCGGCGAGGGGTTTGGGGGGCAGAGCCCCCCAATTCTCGGGGGTTTCGGGGGGCTTGCCCCCCGAGAAAAGGGCCGGAAAAAACCCGACTTGGCCTTACTTCCTTACTACTAATCGACAGATGTTTGTCTGTTTGTCTGTCTGTCTTTAGAGATAGAAAATTCTATTTAGGGTTAGGACCCCTCCCCCCTCGACCCTCACACTAAATTAGGACCCCCCCCCTCGACCTCACTCTCACACTAAACAACCCCAAAATCGCTGCGTCGAACACCGTGCTGCTCTTTGTGTCGGTAGAAGACAGGTCGAAAGGCAGCACTACCACTGCCACCATTCTCTACCAGAGGCACAGTGATTTTTACTGTTCTCTAGGTTTGGACCCAGTCCGGTACTGGTAGAGAAACGTTCTCCGAAAGACATCGATCTCGATCGACGTCTCGGACAAAGACTCAGGATTTCCAGGCAAGAGCAGTCTCCTGAAGTTCCTGAAACTTTAAGACCGTAGTCAAGTCTCATCGCTTGCTACTGGTGAAAAAGTGTGAACAAAGTGTGAAAGGCAAACAACACGCGCAAAACGCAACCCGAAAACGATGGCGACTCACGACCCACAAGTCCCGAGTCTGGAAGTAGCGACGCGATTCGCTACACAACAAGCTCTCATGCATCAGTTCGCCGCCGATTGCCAGCGGCTCAAAGCTAATTTCTTAGCCAGAATCGCCGCCGATAACGCTGCCTTAAGAGCCAAACACGCTGCCGAAAAAGCTGCGCTCGCCGAAAAATTCGCTGCCGCAATCGCAGCTCGAGACGAGCAACTTGATCAAGACGTGCAACTCGATCAAGACGAGCAACTTGAACAAGCTCCCCAACCAGCTGTTCTTCCGGCAACTCCCCTCAAGCACAAGCAAACTTCTCACGAAGTCGCGACCCAAGACCCGATCATCTCGATGGTCACCCCCCCTCCTACTGTTCAAAACGTTCTATAACATGAACAGAACCCACCTCCCGCAGACAACCCCACCGGATGTCAAACACCCCACGGCAAAGTCTCAGACCCCACTGCCTTCCCTCCGGACCCAGGCATAGCCAAGGTTACTCCACAACGTGGCACACCCCACATTCACGAGGACACTCCACCTTGTTCGAATATCGCACCAGCAATGTTGCACACTCCACCACCACTAAACATTACTCCCTTCACTCCACCAACCCCACCGGAGCCTCCACCTCCTTCACTGGAGCCTAACCCCCCATTATCGGCGACTCCCGCTACACCATCTATACGAATTCCCCAACATCCTCGTCAACCCCCTCGCCGCACCACTCAGCTCCTTGATGATCATGCCACCTACGGCCATGACGGCCCCGGCACCGTCATCCCTGACCAAGCCCCCACCGCGGCTCAGGCTCCTGCCGCCCCACTGTCGGATTCCCTTGTTCGATATCCATCATCATCCGCAAGTCATTCTCCTCGAGACTTTCCTCTCCATCCACAAGACCATGCCACCTACGGCCACGACGGCCCCGGCACTTCCATCCCTACCCCAGCTCCTTCCGCGGCTCAAGCTACTGCAGCCCAACCATCGGACCCTCCTGACAGACCTTCATCACCTTTCGACAGTCGCTGTTCCCCCGATTTGCACCACCCGCGTGACTACGCACTCCACGACTACGACCATTCCTCCGTCTCCACCCAAGCAACACTCCACCTCCTTTCTCAAAGTTCCAATGCACCTCCGTCTGCGCTCCAACGCGAGTTGGCCGCCACCAAGGCTGCGTTCCGCTCCCAAACCGCTGAATTGGCCGCAACCAAGGCCATGCTCATTCGCAAGGATGACGCTTTGTCCTCCGCAGCCGCCACACTCACCATCACCGACGCCGCCCTGGCTTTCGCCACTGCCCAGCTCGCCATCCAAGCCGACGAACTGGTCTCCACCCACGCTGAACTCCATCTCACCCACACCCAGCTCAAGGCACTCGAAACTGCCCACGCTGACATCCGCAACTCCCACCTTGAAACCAACGCCGTCCTCCAAACCATTCTCACCTCCTTGGATGCCACCCACCCCACCCAAGATGCTGCATCGCATCTTTTACCTCCTTTCCCCATCCACAACCAACCTTCATCCCCTTCCGAACCAACCTCCAATGCCTCTCCCCCGATTCTCCCCGAGTATCATCACCACCTCCACGGATGCCCTGGACCCGGTTCTCCTGGTTCACCACCCACTCCGTCTCTCTGTTCTCAACCCCCCGCCATCTCTGGCCCCTCCTCCTCTACCAAATCACTCTTCGCCTCTCTGGCATCTCCTTTGCACCCGCTCGCCTTATCAGCCACCTGGTTCATTCCAACTCGACCACATCCCCGCGTCCGAGTTGCGAGGGCGTACATTCAACACCGGCGACCGTACCCCTACCACCAGCGACGATCACCACGTGCAAAGTCCCACCAAGAAACAAGACCACCAACATCAAGAGTCGACAAGTTCCGAATTATCAAAAGACAGCCCTTTCCCTGATGGTCATGCTCACCATCATGCTGCCAAGACAAGGGCTTCTTCTCTCTTCGGGCACCACGACCCAGGAAGCAGTCTTGTCGAAGAAACACCAAGCCACCTCGATCCCACTTTCGACAAGTCAAAGAACAAGACACCTCGAGATGCTCCCGAGTATTATGCCTACATCGACTATGGCAACCACACCCAATAACCTAAGGCTCCGCCGTATTCTATGCCCCAGGCACAAGAGCCGCAGGCCACTGACAACATCCCCTCCGATTCAGCCCCCTGGTATGATGCATACAGCGAAGAAGCAAGAGACACTTCACTAGTCTCGAAGATGGTCTCCTCGACCATTCCAGATCAGCCGCCTGATCCAAGCAGCACCAATGACCCCGCAATGCCGTATCCACAAGGACAAGACACGCTGTCAGCGATCCCACGGTCACCATACTCGCAGGCACTCACCGCACCTGCAGGTATCAGCTCAGATTCACAGGGCATTCCCGCCTTATTCGATATCTCTCGATCAGCAGCTTCCGATCACTTCGAAGCTGGTTCCGCCTCGCCGCCCCCCCTCCTCGAAGACAGGCGCGCACTGCCGCTCACCGGCGCTCGCTGCTGCACCCACCATCCACCTTCCCGGCCGGATGCACTGGATGACATTGCCCACCAGGTTGCATGGACCCATCTGCGACCACCATGTGTCCTCGCACGAGCACCAGTCGCAGCACCTGATCACCCGCTCCACAACTTTCAGTCAGAGGACGCAATCCTTTCGGCTGCCGATCCTCATGTCTCCCGCGACCAAGCTTCTGGAAAGCTTTCCCCATGGCCGCAGTAACAGACACAGATTTCGAGAGTTCTGAACGACCCGATCAGCCGCTAACTATGCACGATTCCATCGCGACCACTTCGGCCCTTTATGTCCCCTTGCATAGCTCTCTTCTGGACGCCACACACTTGCGCTGCCTCCGGAAAATCAACGTTGCGCTCTCAGGAAACATTCTCCGCGCACTATACACAGACTCGCTCCAACTGAACCACTTCTGTAAGCATTTTCGCATCACTGGAATGCACGACAAACGTTCCACGTCAGCTGCCGGCTCCACCACAAACATGCACCCAAGTCACGTACGATGCCTCCCTCAAAAGCGTCTTACCGCTCAGCACGTCACTCCTCATTTGAGGACGCATGTCACATGCCCGCACCTTCGAATGCTCTACACGCCTAAGGGCAACCCTGGTCACTACGGCACTCTCTGCTCTGGTCCCAGCATCTCCGCTATTGAGGATGCACCCAGCAGGACTGACCCTTTCATCGCCTTTGGTTCTACTGTACTCTCCTTCGGCGACCCCTCTTTTCGAATTCCCGCACTGGACCCCAAGCATTTCAGGCCGGATACTCTCCACCACGGGATCTCAGCTCACGCGCCCATCTGCCCTACCTTGCAGACAGGTCAGCCGCGAGCCACACTCCTTTTGGCACTGACTTCGGACCACCCGCATCACGCGCTTTTGCTCTTGGAGCATGACACGCTTTTCGATGCTCTCCGCGTCACCGCCTCTAACACCACGACACTCGTCATTTCCACCGACGCTCCGCGCCGCAACGTATCTCACGACCTTCAGATCACCAACATAAGTCGCTCCCCCCCGCACCACGTCGCGCACGCCTTACGAGGGCGTATTTCAATTGGTGACCTCACAGGTCTTTCGATGCATTTTCCGACGTCCGACTTTGAACTTACGAGTTACTTTATGGCAATCCCCAATGCCAAGACGTCTGAAGCTGCGCAATCATGTCTCTGGAACTCCAAAGCCACAGAAACTGCCAGACAAGAAAGCACTCAGCTCTCAACAGCTGCTCAACAGCTACTTAAAGTCTCGCACATAGCAACGAGTACTATCTCGCAGTCTCTATTGGACGACAAGACGAAAGATAAGACCACAACGGCAAGCTACACCAGCCAGCTCATTGATGTAGCAGACGAGACAAAGCAAACCAACTGCACAGCACGGTTCCAGACTATGCCGACGATGCTCAGGTCCAACGCTCAATTACTCGACCACGCACACGTTCTGTCACCTGACATTGCACTGCTACTGGCTCCTGTCTCATTCATAGCTGATGCCCCCCATCCGATGGACCAATCCCAAAGAAATGTCCCGCTCGCAGAAGCACCACCACAGGACACAAAGGTACATCATGAAGACACAGGTAAGCGCACCACGATCATGCGCACAAGCTCATTGCGCCTATCCGATCACGACGAGACGAAGCTACAGCTTTGCTTGTTCCCTTCGCCTCTGGAAGACAAAGGCCGCCTTTCAGCCTCCCAGGCACCTGACCCTTCCCTGTCGCTGCAATCCGCATTAGCACAGACGATATCGCCTCCCTGCACGACTCTGCAGAGTTATGCGCACCCGCTGGAATCTTACCAGCACGGCTACCTCAGCCAGTCAGGTCACTGCACCATCTCGGTCTCCCCTGACACCAGGTCGACGCATCGCTCATTCGCGACCACCTCAAGTCATCTAATGGACGACTATGATCTCGAGCATGAACTCATTGCAACGCTTGAGTCATACCCAAGAAGGAATCCTACTTCGGAGTCACCTCAACCACTCCCACAGGAACTTTGGCCACCAGACGCCACCCATGTGCTCGTGGTTTCTCCATTGGTTTCCTCCAAAGCATTTGACTGCAGCACAGACAAAATGCAACCTCCAAAGCATTTGACTGCAGCAGAGACAAAATGCAACCTTCCCATGCGACTATAACCGCATTCTCGTTTGAGACACAAGCATTTACTTCATGCCAGTTGTTTACACCCATAGTACCGCGACACACGGCAACCAAGATAGAAGTGGACTGCGTTCCACCCTCATCTCTGAGCGCAACCCCCGACATGCTGCTCCCGGCACTACTAGCCAGTCCCATCACGTCTGATTCAGCTCCCATCGCTTTGTATGACGTCATATGTCATATTCCGATTAAAGCCCAGACACCGCACAGGCTACAATGCACTCGCGACGGCACGCTCACCGCCCCTCTCCGTTTAGACTACGAACATTGCGCCATACCAATGGTACACTCACAGTCAACTGAGACGCACGCTCGCTTGTCGCACAGTACGATGCCCGAGCACCTTTTGATTCAAGATACACAGAATACTGTCGTCGCAGCCACCGCTGAAGCGCCTCCTCCGACCGCCGCCCGGCTCTGCACTCGTTTCGCGATCATGGTCTCTCCGTCTCACCGGCAATTCGAAGATTTCACCCAGTTCGAATTACGAGGGCGCATTAGTTTTCCACCGACGACAAGATTCGTTTCGATTCGTATCAGTTATGCCTCCTATGGCTACTCTGGCTACATCGGAACTCAATTCAAGGCACGTACCGAAGTCCCTCTTTCTAAGGACCTCTGTCACACGCCAAGACCTGATGAGTATTCGTCGTTCCTCCCCGCTTCAACGCGACTCCCGACGACCAAATCCCCGACGATTTGTGATGACACTAAGTTCCGTCATCAATGCAATTCAGAGCCTCCCACGCTCCTCCGTCAGTCTCTCGCAGGTCACACCTCTCAAGTTTCAGCATCCCACCCTCGCTCGATTTTATCCTGCATGCTGTCATATGCAAATGAAGTTCTGTCACGCCACAGCCACACGTCGCAGTTATCGCTAGTCTCACGCAATAAATGCCCGCCACCAAATGATAGCCGCACGCAGAGTCCTTTGCACACCTCTTTTCACGTCCCTCCCAGCACCATGCTTGACGTTGAAGCTCTGCACCACTATGGTTCGGTTACAACACAACTTCACGCGAAATCCTCGTCCAGTTCTGATCATATCTCGCATCTGTCGACATTGTTATCAGAATCATGCTTCGGACACAGCTCAGACTGCACTAGCGTATTGCGCTCTTATGACGCACTCGGTTCGCTCCTCTCCGTTCGCACTGCAGGTTCCATCTTGCAGAACTCTGAGCCCAACAGCTGCCAATTCGCACCCAGTCGACGCTTTCCGTAACACCCGCGAGGATGACTCCCAATCTCCACAGGTTGGACACGCGCTCTGCTCTCAGCATTCCACCAAATCTCACTGCCGCACACCGCTAGCCCCACCCAGTTGTGTTACGAATCAAGGGAAGTTAACTGCCATGCCTATCTACTTCTTCTTTCCCACACACTCGCTACTAGCCCCAGTCTCGCATGACTCATTGCCGGACAGTTCTCGTATTATGGACAGGACCTCACATCATGTTCATTCTTCGGACATCCCCCGTCCACAGACTAATCCTCTCTTGAAACATACGCTCCCTACACGTTGTATACTGTACAGCTCTCGCATATCGACAACACCCTTCTGTCGAATGTCACCCCTTTCAGTCACTGCACGATTCACCAGGGATGCACTACGCTCCCTCGCGCTTGTACATCAAGGGAAGTTTGATTCTGGTGAAAACGCTTCGTTTGATTCTGATGAAAACGACTCCGGACATAAAATACACACTGGATCAGTCGATCGTCACAGTTCAGGATTACTTTATCGAATAGAAAACGAAAGATGCGACTTTGACCATACCTTCGAAGTCAACTCTCCCCCTGGCACGGACACTATCTTCGAGCAGTCCATCGCCCTCAGGCATTTTCTTCTGTTGTCCGGCTCTTCTACATTTTCTGCACAGGGCACCGACTCTTCAGCAGAAGACACACGCCTGTATCCACCATCATACGCGACACACTCGCAAACCTCAGTCTCCGCCCAATCATCTTTCGATAATAGCCACTGGCGACTTACACGAGACTACGAACAAAAGTCTACAACAAATTTAGAGTTTTCAAATTTATGGCCAACCCCAGACAACTTTGTCACGATATCGTCATCGCACTACGATTATCCGTATATTACTTTGCACGCTCATAGCCTAGCTTCAGCTGTCCCACGCTACACTCAGGACGACGGCTTCGACACGTATGTGACAGGCAATTCTGGTTCTCTCATCTTCCAGGAACAGTTCCACCTTGCTCGCTCTGATTACGGCGATTACCTTACCATGTCGAAACCGATTTGGTTAAATGGTCATATCTCTTCATGGGATCATGCTGGCGCTCCGTCACATCGTCAAACCTTTACTAGCAAACTTAGTCACAATAGAATCTCATCCCTACGGCCACTTTCACTATTCGCCTTTCGATCAACCATTGGTCTGCTACACAATTCCCGACTGCCTGACCCATGATCCCTCCTGTTATCATTCGTTAGACCACCCGCTCTACTCAGATGATTCCCCCGCCACTTAGGATTTATCCACCGGCAC
Source organism: Chrysophaeum taylorii (assembly GCA_029834535.1). Taxonomy (NCBI): domain Eukaryota; class Pelagophyceae; order Pelagomonadales; family Pelagomonadaceae; genus Chrysophaeum; species Chrysophaeum taylorii. The sequence goes on along the minus strand of JAQMWT010000490.1, from coordinate 21,339 downwards.
GCACCGTCCCCTATCTCACTAGCCACGGAACAAGATGACGATCTGGTCTCTCGAACAGCATTCGCCATACTTCATCGTTAGCCTACCTAGCATTTTCCTCCACGCATTCTCTTAGCATCTCCCACCGCTTTTCTTCTTACTCACGATCGATGCTTTTTCATTTCGTTGATCATCCACCTCTTCTTGCAATATCCTCTCCTTTTTGCTTCCCCTCTCAGCCTATTCAACACTCCACTTCGCGCTCTTTCTCCTTTCTCACTCACACTCCCCTGCTCTTCCGCTCTCCTCTATCTCTTTCATGCACTTCGCACACTTTCCTTCACGCCTCCTCACGACTCAACATCTATTTGTCTTTGGCCAGACATTTGTTTTGTTTGTCCCAGATTTCGCTCATCACCGAGTTCAATCTGCGAGGGCGTAGAGATAGAAAATTCCATTTAGGGTTAGGACCCCCCCCCTTGACCTCACACTCACACTAAACAACCCCAAAATCGCTGTGTCGAACACCGTGCTGCTCTTTGTGTCGTTAGAGGACAGGACGAAAGGCAGCACTACCACTGCCACCATTCTCTACCAGAGGCACAGTGATTTTTACTGTTCTCTAGTCTTTAAAGGTCGACTGCTAAGAGCGGGGGGTGTGTCTGTCTGTCTGTCTGTCTGTCTGTCTGTCTGTCTGTCTGTCTGTCTGTCTGTCTGTCTGTCTGTCTGTCTGTCTGTCTGTCTGTCTGTCTGTCTGTCTGTCTGTCTGTCTGTCTGTCTGTCTGTCTGTCTGTCTGTCTGTCTGTCTGTCTGTCTGTCTGTCTGTCCTGTCAGTCTCCCGTATTTTCTTTTTACGTGCTAGAAAGAGAAATTACCTATAGGACGCAAGACTGCTTCCAAGATAAAGATAAAGAAAAAAGATAAGCCGTAACTAACTTGCTAAAAAGAGAAATTACCTATAGGACGCAAGACTGCTTAGGACGTCTTCCGGTTTTCTCGCGGTAAACCGCGTCGTGGTTCGCCCCTTCGTGGAGAGCGACGGCGGACCGCCGCGCGGCCCGGGATGACGAGACAAACCGTTCGGCGCTCGGCGAGGCGTGAGACCACTCGCCGCCCATCGCCCACCCGAACCCGCGCCTCGCCGTCCCGCTTGCGCTCCGACACGACGAAGGCGTCGCCATCGCCCGCGCAGCCGAACCTTGACCTCGAAGCGCTTCCTCACTTGAACGCTGTGTTATATAGTTCTGACTTGAACGCTGTTGTCTTATATAGTTTCTAAAATTTCAACCAATGGCCCTGCCGCGCCGGCCCTAATTTGTATCCCCTTGGTGAGACATACTCAAGATTACAGTATGAGTCTTGATTAGGGTTCTAGTATGCAGCAAGACAGCGTCGCCCCCCCAGAACCACCACTTTTTTTGCGGTCGTCCCCCCAATTTCGACGCATGGTTTTAAGGTCGCCCCCCCCAAAACCACCACTTTTTTTACAGTCGCCCCCCAAAAACGAAATGTTTATAAGGTCCCCCCCTCAAAATCACCACTTTTTTAATGGGTCGCCCCCCCCAATAACACCATATTATTAAGGTCGCCCCCCCAATACATGCAAAATCCAACGTGGTCTCCCCCCCAATTCCTGCTTCCCCCTCCCCCCCCCCAACCAAAGCCCTGCCGCACCGGCACTAATAGGTGTGGCGGTAACCCTTACACCGCCATCCTTACCCCTAGTTCTATCGAGTTCTCTACCCCACTTCCTGTTTACTGGACTCTACTTCAACCCCTGAAGCACGTATTTGTAACGCCGCCAGGCGTCTACTCCTTTCAAATCGACTAACCTCAACCTTAAATCATTTCACGAGTCTTCGGATTGAAGCTCGTGGGCGGTTTTAAGGTTGATCGACAGGAAGGAAGCGCCCCTCAACCCGCTCGGCGCCCTCGAGACGTCGAGGGCACAGTCGAAGCAGGGTAAGAAGTCAGTGCGCATAATCCTTTCCTGCCGCAGGTGGTGGAGGATACGAGATCTTGCTACATCGGCGAGATCTCCGAGCCTGCAACCGCAAGCCAAGCGTTGGGAACAGCACAAGCACCGCCGGTAGTTGCCGCGGGGATTGATCACTCCCGAAGCTCTTCAAGGCGCTCTAGCACACGTAACGTGCTCCGTACGGTCGTCGACGAGATCGTACGCCCGCGTGAAGACTCGCACAACAACAAGAAGGGTACCCGGCCGAGACAACATCTCTCGGCATCACCACCAGTTTGGGAGCTGAGTGGCAAAGAAGCTTCCCGACGTGGTCCTGAGCGGAGCGTCGAGCGCGGCATACGTGTGAAGACGTATCTTTGCGCGCGATCCGGAGACGAGCATCTACTCGCCCGAAGAACCCGAGGACAACAAAATAGCCGATCACCGGAATAGAGTGAGCGGAGTCCAAGAAGACGGGCCAAGCCAAACAGAGGCACTGAAAGAGACAGCGTCAGCAACAATGCCGAAGCGACGCATTATACGAGACGAGGACGTCCCCCCCGACGCCGGGAGAGAAGGGGCGGAAGAAAAAGAGACCCCGCCGACGCAGCCACACCCGCCGGCGCCGGCCGCCGAACACGAGCAAGGCCGAGAAACTGAAAGACCGGTAGAAGCCGAAGAGAGAAAAGATGAAGAGTCGACGGGCGAGCAGCCAAGCGCCCCGACTACGACTCGAACCGAACCCGCCGACGAGCGCGCCGCCGAAAGCTCCCGAGCCGTTCGCGAGCCGCAGGAGATGGTATCGTTGCTCCAAGACCAGCGGCAGCAGCGCACCCGGCAAGATGGAGAAGTGCCAAGCCTGCTGCAAGAGCGGATCCGAATGCAAGATGAGGAGAGTCGAAGCAAGGGCAAGAGCGCGAGGAGGAGCGCGATCGGTTTGCCCGAGAGATACAGAAGCAGGCGCAAGAGCGCGAGGAAGAGCGCACCTTGATTGCCCAAGAAATCGCGGCGCTGATCGAGGAGGCGGCGAGGCTCGACTCGAAACCGTCACCCGCGAGGAGAAGGAAGCCCTTCAGAACGAGCTTCGACGCGCTCGCGAGGACGCGGAGCACGCTCGCGAAGCCGCAGCGACCTAGATCCAAGATCTCCGGGAGGAGTTGCGCTCGCTAAAGGCGCGTCGAGAGCAGCGAGCGCAACCACCGCGACCCGAATCGCCCCGCGAATCGGATCGCGAAGAATCCGACTCCGAACCGCCGAGCAGCGAACCGCCGGTCCGACGCACGGAGCAGGCGGATCGCCCGCGAGCCCAAGAGGAAGAGAAGGAGCCCACGGAGGCCGACAAGATCGTCGCCGCGCTGGTAAGGGCCGCAACGGGTCAAGGGCCATCCACCGCCCTGGCTTCCCGAAGATACGAGGACGCGGCCGCCCCGAGGCACCGACGCCTCAAGTTGGAGATGATCAAGCTGGACATCGAGGGCAAGGACCAGCGGCAGTTCGATCACGAGGCCGCCCTCATCGTCGGGGAGTTGTCGAAGGACCACTATTCCATCAACTCGCCTTCGTTCGGCCTCGCGGACGACGTGCGCCAGGCCGTGCTACCGACGTTGGAAGAAGGGCGAATGGCGACAGAGGTGTCGTGTACTTCTCTCGGCCACCCCGAGTCGTTTTATCTGCAATTCCGCGCCGAAAGCGACACGCCGTACAAGGAACAGATCCAGCAGCTGCGCGACCTGAGCCTTTCCCACGTCAAGCGGATTCTCCAACAGCTCCGCCAAGCCTGCCGACCCGCGCCTCGACCCGAGGAAGCGTTCCACAAGGTCCGGAACATCACGCAAGCCACCACGCCGAAGAAGGAGGGCGAATCTTGGGTCCTGACCTACCTCAAGTCGCTGCAGAAGGAGACTACGGCCTATACCGCGCTGACGGGAACGTCGATGGATAGCATCGATATGATTCACCAAATGATCGCCGGACTGGCATCGACGAGGTTGCAGCAAAAGACTCATATGGCGCGATGCGATCAGCCCAACCAGTACAACACCTTCTCTGAGGTACAAAGCATGATCCTCCGGTACGAGATCCAGTTCGACGCGTGGCAGAAGGCGCACCCCGGCAAGCCCACCAACCCACCGCCGCGCGACCCGCGCGACCGCAGGAAACCCGGCGCATACGCGACGCAGCAGGAAGAGCCCGAGGTGGAAGCGGATCCGAGACCCAGCATGCGAGAGAAGGACGCCTGGATGCGGAAGATGTGCGACTGCGGAAATTTCAAGGTCGACCATACGCGAAACGCGGATGGTTTCCTCCGATGCCCTCGCCCGAACGCTTATAAGCAGGCGATGAAAGCACGACGACGGCAGGGACAAGAACCCATCCCTTACGGAGCCTGGAAGAAAGAACAAATAGCCGCACGAGCCAACGGCGACCGACGACCGCCGGCGAATGCGAACGCCACAGCGTCATCGACTGCTGGCGCCGTGCAGGCCAACCAGATTGAAGCGATCGTTGAGCGCGTGCTCGCAGCTCGAAACTCCTCGAGCTCGAGTACGCAATCCTCGATGGATTACGCGGGGTCTTTCCTTGGGCCTCAATCGAGAGACGGCGCATCCGGATGTTCCATCACCGACGCCACGCTCCTCGGATCGGCCAGCAGCACCGACGGCGAGTTTTTCGGAGCCTTGCGGCCGTCCTCCGTGCCCCCGGCGACACCATCGAGCGAACCGCCGCCGAAACCGTGCGCAATGGCCGCCCCGACGTTCGACTCCACGACGGCTCTCGACGTGGTCCCTGAGGACGAGCTGGACAAAATGCAAGCGGAGATCGCTATCGCACAGGCAAAGCTCACCTTGCTAGGAGTCCCGCTCCTGAACGAAGAGAACGCCGGGCTCCCCGAGACCGACGTCGATTCCGAGCCGGTGGTCGACCCGCGATCACTCACCGCCCAGGCGCCTGATACCGGTCGGCCCGGTCAAGAGGAGAACGCGCTATCGCTTCTGGCTAAGCCAGGACTCCGAAACATCGAGGACATCCAGTGGGGACCGCACGAGTCGGACGCGACACCCTCGGACGTCAGCGACGACGCCGAAGACTCGAGTTCGCGCGCTCAGGAGGAAGATGTTGCCAGTCGCATCAGCGGCGCAACCGCGGAGGTCCCGCACGACTCGGACGCCGACGTCCCCGACCTCATCGAGGACACGTCCGACAGTGATGACGACTCCGAATCGGGGACGGAAGACCTCGACGTCCCCGATCTCATCGATGATGCGTCCGATACCGAGTCGGATCACGACTCCGACGCGGCCCGTCACATCCGTAACGCAAACACGGAGGTCCCTCCCGACTCGGACACGGACGTCCCCGACCTCATCGATGATGCGTCCGATACCGAGTCGGATCACGACCCCGACGCGGTCAGGTGCCCCCGTAACGCAAACACGGAGGTCCCTCACGACTCGGACACAGACGTCCCCGACCTCATCGATGATGCGTCCGATAGTGACGACGACTCCGACTCGGGAACGGAAGCGACCGATGAGCACCCGTCTGACTCCGACAGCGACGATGACAGCGACGACGATTCCGACCCCGACGCTAACCGAACGGGATTACCGGAGGCAAATCCGCATGACGCCGATGACGAACTCCCCGACCTCATCGACGATGACAACGATTCGGATAGCGGCAGTTCGGACGAACGCGAAAGTCAACCGGGAGAATTGTTCGACGCCCTATTCAGTCATCCGCGCGGACCCGAAACCGCCACAGCAATCGCAGGAGTCCTCTTCCAAGCGTTCGCGGATCCGCGCCGACAAAACCGCACGGATACGGACGACGATGCGCCCGACCGAAACGGCCATGACGCCCACGGCAGCACGTCCGAGAACGATATCAACCCCGATTCAACGTCGAGGGCGACGCCGCACTCTCCCCAAGGGGGTACCCGCCGCGGACTCGGCCGCGATGTTGGCAGCGATACCAGCGAGTCGCCGCCAGTCGAGGAACCCGCCCAGGAACCGAACACGCCGGAACCGGAAGGATCGGAACAAAACGAAGAAACCGACAGGGAACCCCCGCGCGAAGCTCGGGAAGAGAGAAGCCTCGAGGAAGTTCGCGGATCGAAAGCGTCCCGCACGCAGTTAAGAAGCGCCAGATTAAGACCTCCGCGCCGAGTGTTGGGGATGTGGACGAGAGTCAAGCGGCTCTGGAACAAAAAGAGCCCCGGGCGAATCGACCCCCCAGCACGAAACCGAAACAAGACCCCAGACGGTGGCAGGGGCATCCCTCCCCAGAAAGATGAGAAGGCAATCGACAAGGAGCCCGAGCCACCCGAAGAACGAAATGAGCATCGGAAAGACGAGGAACGAAGGTTCCCCGAATTCCCGGCGCGAGAGCGCGAAGAAAGAGGCCGTCAGTTGCAGCGGAGAATCCAAGAGCCACCCGCCGATCCGCGAACGAGCCGACAGAGCTGGCGGTCGAGAGCTCGCCGATTCTTCGCGGGACGCGCGAACGTATCGATGCCGATGGCAGGGACGGAGGATGAAGCCATGTGCACGCACTCCTCTTTCGCCTCCATCAACGCCGAAACGACCGACAGAGACCTGCGCGTCCTTAACTGCCTGGAAGCCGGCAGCCTGACGTTCATGCCCATCCATGTATTCAATAAGCCGGGCGACTCATCGTATGCCACGGTGATCGGTGTGGACGGAATGGCCGACGTCACCTACATCTGTCGCGATCTCGCACGCCTTATGAGAAAGCGAGGGATGTTGCTGGATAGCGGCGAGCTGCCTTTCGAGCGAACGCTCTTCGGATCGGGAAAGAACACGACCTCGATTTCGGAGTGGATCGCCCTGCGAGTATCCGTTTCGGACGAAATGGCCGTACCGGTAGTTGCAATCGTGGCAGACACCAACAAACAGTTTATGCAGGGAGCCAGCGACTTTCGAGCCTTGGGCGCGGTCGTGGATTATCCCCGATACCGAATTTCCTTCTCGCGAACCCAAACAGTCTTCCAGATGATGAAGCTCCCATACGCTGGGGAAATCGTTCGGTCACCCGCCATTCTTTATCGGGCAGCATACGAAAGACACCCTGTCGTAGCGCCGATTTACGGTTTTCGAGGGCAAGCGATGACGCAGAGTCGGAGTCAAGGTGGCAAGAGAGCTCTGCCACCACTGCTCACTGAAAAGGATCTCCTCTCGCCGCCCCCTCAGCGAGCTTCGGCCGCCGTAACCTTGGCCGAGGACCCGTCTATGCCGAGCAACGACCCGAAAACGTCCGCGCCCGAGATCCGAGCGTTCGCAACCGGCTCCCAGCGCATCGACCCCGGTCGAACCCACAACATCCCAGTCAAGCTGAGTCAAGCGTTGAAGCCCGGAGAAGCCTTCGTCGCCACGGCGCCAAGCGTGGAGCACCTCGGCATCGTAGCCGGAGCCTGCTCGACGTGAGACCACTCCAACCCGACCGCGGCCGCAGTGGCCGTGTCGTCGATGGGTGACACGCCGATGTCGATCATCCCAGATCAAGAGCTCGCACGGGGGGAAATCGTCAACTGCCAGGAAGAAGTTCAGGTGACAACCCCATTGCCAAGCGCCGACCCTGGAAACGCGCACGAGAACGAGCCCGAAGGCACGGCATCCTTCACGGTCTCGGTCACCAGTTACCCAACTCCAGCTCCCGGAGAGCCAGACGGCCAAGCATTTCGAACGTCTTCGATCGAGCCGTGTCTGCTAGCCCCGAAGGCGCAGTCGCAACAGCCGCTGAAAGCACGGGCCGCCGAACAAGCGATCCTCGACAAGCACCAGGCATTGTCCTGGATCCCTCAGAATGTGACTCCCGCCGTGATGTTCTTCGGCGGGATGGGAGTCGGACGCTGGATCATCGAGCAGGAACCTTCCATCCGCTCGAAAATCACGCTGCGGCAAGGTTTCATAACCGTCTTCGATCTATGGACGACGACGCCGGACCTCATGAGTACCCGTCGGCGCATGATCATCACGAGTTGGCCTCTTCAGCTCATCCGACGTCCCAAAACGTGCGGCACTATTCAGGATACCTTCGCCGCCAAACTCGGATTCGACCCTTCGCAGCCTCTCATCCAGCGCAACAACTTTGGATGCACGCGAAATGCCACGGCACCGATATACACCATCACGCGGAACAGGGTGCGAGCAGGACCTGCGCCTTCGGACACCACAGCGGTCAAACTATAGATGCTCGCGGAGGCTCTCACGATGCCGCGCGATCTCGCATGGGGTAAACTCACAATCACGGACCGAATGAAGCATCTAGCAGCCGTGATACCCCCGTCCGCCATGGCGTACATAGCCCTCGACGCCCACAACGGTTGCCGCCCACGCTCCGTAATATCGGAGTCGCTCGCCCGAACGTAGTCACACCAACCGACGAACCTTCCGAAACATACTTCATCGAGCGCGCCCCCTCCGACCACACCCGCACCGGAGTCACCGCACCCGAGCCTCGGAGCGCCCTCGTGAATGCTTCGACTCGCGCAATCCAGTGGGTGCCCAACCGCGACCTCCAGGACAAAGCGAAATGGCAACCGCCGGATCTTCCTTTGACCCCTCCGAAGCCCGCTGCATCGGGGACGATGCACTCACCTTCCCAATGGGGTACCCGCGCGAGCGAAAACGACGCGATCTCGAAAGGCGAACCAAGGAGGGACGAAAAACCAACCAAGAAACCAACGGGCGACAAGACCAAAGGGCCCGTCCGGTTCAAGTATAAGGAACGGTTCGACGTACCATGGAAAAACGCACCTGGGGACAAAGACGGCGCGCCGTTACCGCAACAGCCCAACCATCTGAAAGGGAACGAGGCCATGATCGTCAAGAACCCCACGAAGGAAGAAGTGGACAGGGCAGTAGACGAGCTAGGCATCCCGAACAACTCACACTTGGACGAGGATGCCAAACTCATGTTATCGCACTGCGTTCGATACTCTTGGGCCTTCTTCGATCCCATCATGAGGCCCGTGGACTCTCGACCGGTGTCCCTCCGATTTAAAGACGCGGACCCAACACCCATCAAGATGTCGCCGTACCGCCTCACTCCAGCCAAGATCGAATGTCTTCGCCAGCAGATTTCCGAATGGCGCCGAGATAGAGTCGCAAACTCCCCTTGGGGGTTCCCGGTCTTGATGCTTCCGAAGAAAGGTGCAGAGCTCGGGACATCTAACGCTTTCCGCGTGGCCGTCGACTTACGTCCGCTCAACGACCAGTTGGTTGAAGACAGCTGGCCGAACACGCAGCAAGAGGACGCCATAGCGTTACGGGCCGGCCGAAAGTACAGTACACTGATACCATACCACGCCCAAGCGAACCCCGCGGAGAAAGTCAATCGACTCCTCAAAGCGTTCCTCCGGGCCTGCCTCGAGAGTCGCAGCATCACCTACTGGCCGGCCTTCGTCCGGTACGTGTCGTTTTGCTACAACCGAAAGTTCATCTCCGGCACGCGAATCTCCCCATTCATGTTGCGCCTGAACCGGCAGCCGATGTTGCCCATGGACTACGCCTTGTTGGTTCAGCCTGACCCCGTTCTGCCGCGACCCCGATCCGACGCGTTGCTGGAAGTCAAGCAGAACTTCCAGTATTACTCGAAAGTAGTCGCCGAAGCACACGATCATGCCAAGAAGACGCAGAAACTCGCTTACGACGCCGAGCATGTTGATGTCGAATACAATGTCAATTCGCACGTGTTACTGTACATTCCGCAGTCTCAAAACAAGTTGCGACCGGAGTGGCTAGGCCCCTTCCTCATTACCGAGCGTCTGTCACCCGCTTCGTACAAGATCCGATCGGTTTACGGAGCCGCCGAAGAGCGAATCCTGTCAGTCTAATAGATCACCCCAGTGTCGATGCCTCCCACGCTCGTTGCCAGGATCCGTCGCCCGAGCCCCGGATTCCGCGACGAGTACGAGCGCGGCAAGTTCGTCATCTTCCGCATCCCGTCGGCCCGAGACTCTGATTGGCGCAAGAAGCACTACGTAGCCGAGGTTTTCGAGGATTATGATGATGTTCAGGACCGAGTCGCCCTCCGCTTTTACTCCGATCTGGGCCCGCGCGACGACCCATCGTATTTCGACCCGACCTCACCGCTCGAAGGTCGTACGCTGAGCCCGGAATTCAAGACGGCACTCGGTCGCAGCTTCACCCGCACCGAGAAATTAACACCTCAGTGTACCCCTTGCGTTACCGACTTCACCCCGGACGATATCGACGTCCTGGTTCCCGGTTCAAGCTTCAGGGGAAATCAGTTCCTCCTCCGATCGTCCAGCGCGTCAAAGATATTCTCGCGCATCGCGCGCGCCAAGTAAAAGAACAACTCAAAGCTCAACAACGCGCTCATCAGACGCGCGCTCAAGTCCCGTCCACCGTTGGACCGCGCCGAAACTCGCGTCGGTCGCACCACCGCCGTCGCTGAGGACAGCTCTTATCAAAGCAGGGGTGTCCTGTGGCGGTAACCCATACACCGCCATCCTTACCCCTAGTTCTATCGAGCTCTCTACCCCACTTCCTGTTTACTGGACTCTACTTCATCCCCTGATGTACGTATTTGTATCGCCACCAGGCGTTTGCTCCTTTCAAATCGACTCATTTCAACCACAAATCATTTCACGAGTCTTCGGATTGAAGCTCGTGGGCAGTTTGAAGGTTGATCGACAGAGGAAGGAAGCGCTCCTCAGCCCGCTCGGCACCCTCGAGACGTCGAGGGCACAGTCGAAGCAGGGTAAGAAGTCAGTGCGCTTAATCCTTTCCTGCCGGACCACGCGGATACCAGGCCTGCTTGGTCATGGGGGCCCACCCGGGCGCGATCGACCGCAACGCCGACCGCTTCTGCTCTTCCGACAACCCTCGAGCCATCAACTTGGCGTTCTTGGCGTTTGAAACAACTTCGATCGACTTTGAGGGGTGCCTCGCTAGGGCTCGAAAATAAGGGCCTGGAAATCAAAGCTGACAAAATCGAACTTAGCAAGTTAGTTAGTTAGTTAGTTAGCAACTTTGATGATTTGGCGCCTGTAGCGAACGGCTCTTAGGACGGCGTCGCCCCTCCAAAACCACCACTTTTGTGCGGTCGAACCCCCCCAAAAAACAACATGTTTATTTGGTCGCCCCCCCAAAATCACCACTTTTTTAACGCCCCCCCCTTCCCAAAACCACCTGTTTCTAAGGTCGCCCCCCCTAATACATTTAGAATCCAACGTTGTCGCCCCCCCAATTCCGGCATTTCCCTAACTGTTTTTTCTAGTTACATCGCCCACCCCTCCGGGAAAGAAAGACAATCCCACCTCAATAGGTACTTTGGCAGAGTTACTTCCACAGGCGACTCCATACGTACATGCCTGCTAGCTGCAACAGCGACAGAGGGTTACATAGAAAAGGTCTTGTGCATAACGTAGCTGCTATACGTACCTGTTGGGAGCGCGCTATGTCATGTCGGCAGTGAAAGAGCCATCGGCGGAAAGAGCCTAGGAGAAAAGGGATAGAGAAGGACGAGGGGTAAAGGAGAGACGGCGCGTTCAACGAAGCTGAAACAGGCGGGAAGCGCAAAGAAGTACATGGTGTCTCCTACCTCTGCACTACCAAACCGCACACTGCGTGAATGAAAAGTCCCTTCTCGAGAAGCTAACTGCGAACAGCACAGTTACGATGCCACAAGTTAAGCCGCAGGTGGCTCGTCCTCTCGCTGGGTTGATGACCTATCTTTCTGGATGAGGTCAGGGCAAGGACACAGAACTTTTAACCCCATCCTGTATTTGCTGCATGCTGAATCAGTTGACCCACTTGTCGGTAACAGCAGTGTTTTACATGCACTCCCATTGATATTGGGCATAGCAGTGAAAATTGAACTGTCAGTACGAGCTGAAGCAGTCAATGCAAGGCACGCCATTTTGGAATTAGGGACAAAGAAAGCCAATTCGTACGCCGGGTCCTGAGCTATCGAGGGCACAGTGCTCGGCAAACATTTAACCATGATCTTAGGCAGCAGCACGTCACGGTAAGAAGGAACAAAGGCCAGCTCAACGCGAGATTCAGAACAATGCACAGGTTCCAAGTGCCTGTGGACCTGTGTCATTACGGCGTGTGAATACGCAATGGATGACAGGAGAAACTGTCAGGGTGTTTCATATTTAATGGTTAGGTCAGGTATTTGTCGTAATAATTAAGTACAATACTCACCACATTCAGCGAAAATGAGTTCAGATACTTGAGCGAGTCGACTACTCGCACTTCGTGCGGAAAACCAGTGAAATAATTGCTGTGGCACAGAAATGCCAACATGTTGATGTTAACTTGTTTGAGCTCATCATGTTTCAAGTCGTAATCGACATAATCCCGCGAGCACGAGGTGGTTGCCTCAGGAATAAGTGCATCATCTAGGACTGTGCACACCTCGTGTGCATGAAGAGTCCGGGTCCAATGGCGTATAGGCTTTGATTTTGCATTATGCTTATTTTCTGCACAAGTTCTTTCAAGAGCAAAACGGCGACAGCAATTAACCTCACATCTCAACCATAAAAAGCGAAAATAAGACTCCGCCACCGCCATCGCTCTACACGCAAGTTCTACAAGGAATGTGTCCAATTCACCTGTAATAGAATCATTACAACGCACGCACACTCCACAAGCAACACATCAGGCACACCTGTCACGAGAACTCTAGAAAGTTCAAATTTTATCCAGGGGCGAGGTAGTCCATGAGTGAAGTGATGTCGAGGTGTGCATAGTCGAGCTACAGCCTCCAAGAAGCCATGTTTCGAGTTGCGTTGACGGCGATGAATGAACACATCGAGTTGGCCACTTGACTCCTGTCGCGACAATCTACACGAGCTCCAGATTTTCAACTTGAGACATGGTTCAGTCGCTGAAATAGTGTAGTGCAACGTACCAAACACATTTGGCACCATTTTACATTCCACAGTCTTCAGCATTTGCATGAAATAATCCATGGCCTTGTTCTGGGCTACCTTCAAGCAGACACTGCAGAAGTTGAATGCTACGTTAGGACAAGGTTCAATTGTAGCAGTAACCACCAATGTGCCTGCTGAGGAAAACTGAGGTACCATGTGCTGGTTGTTTTCCTTCACGCGAGGAAAGAATACGTTTAAAACAAGTACATGCCAACACAGGAGGCCAGGGCAGCTCGATGCGGACATTATTGCGCGGAATTTGAACGCTGAAAACACTGTCACTAAAGAGTGTGGTCCGTCGTAGACGCGGTGACTAGCTCCCACGCTAATTCGTGAGAACAAACGCGGAAGAACCAATAAAATACGAGAACGAAGTGCTAGCTTACAATCACTCCAGTACAAGTAACGACTTGTCTTCCCCGCCAAGACCAAATTCTGGTGTTCGGCACAGTTAGGGTTGGCACATTGAGGACGTGTGTAGTCATTGGGCATCTCAAACACGTAGTGTGCATCTGAGCGCTGCCACGCATTGTTTGTGTCTAACTGCCACTCGCACTGCGAGTACTGATACACCTGAACAAGGAAGGACCATTCCTGCAACTCGTGTGTTCTTTGGATAAACCTGTACACTTGAGTTCCAAGTGCCACTGCTTTGACACGGTTCACGCAGCTGGGAGGGAGCAAACATGTTACACGCCGCCAATGAATCAGTGAAATTAATGCGAGCAAATCAGTACGGGCCTTCTGTACCCAAGAGTGCAACTCGGAAATGAACTTTGTGTGAGAACATGTCTTCGACATATGTTTAACAATGCATTCTGCAATAAGAGTGGAAGTCCGAGAGTTCAAATCAACCAGTCGCGTCAGGGTGTCGCGCATCTGGGTGAACTCCCGTTCTTCATGCCAGCTTCACCATTAGTAAATTGGCCGAAGAGGGGCTTCAAGGGTCGGCTGGGTGCCGACAAAGTCTCGCATGTCAAATGGACACCTATCTTAACTACTAATCGACAGATGTTTGTCTGTTTGTTTGTCTGTCTTTAAATGTCGACTGCTAAGAGGGGGGGGTGTGTGTCTGTCCCTCGATTTAGGGTAAGGATCAGGTAGGCGCGAGAGTAAGGATCAGGTAGGCGCGCGAGCCAGACAGTGATCCTCCAAGCCGTCTACGGCGACCTCGCAGACTATTTCCACGACCCGCGGCGGCTCTTTCAGCGCGCCATTCTCACGCCCCGTCGAAACGATGTTGTCGATGCTGACAACGCGCGCATGACCGCGGCCTTTTTTTCCTGGAGACGAGGCGTCGGAGTTCTTTTCGGCTGACTAGGCTGGGTCGGAAGACGACGCCTCGCTCTTTACAGTATAGTTTTTTGACAACCAACGGCATGCTGACTTTGATCGCGAGCTTAAAGTCTTCGCAACCTCGACCCGTCGCACGGCCACTGCGACGGTACCAGATACATGATCGATCGTGTCGTTGTCACCGAGGCTCCTCCAACCTGTATCGCTTAAGGCCCGCCTACGCCAAACGATCAACAAGAGCCAGGGCCAGACGCCCCGCGAGGTCGGCGTCCTCTTTCCCAAGCCCGTCTTCTGCCACGTCCAGCTCTACGTGGCTCTCTGTCGATCGGCATCCCCGAGGATATACTCATCTGGGTCGACGACTCCACCCTACCCCACACGTGCTGAGCAATACCGATAAGCCCCCTCACGGCGTCTACACGCGCACTGTAGGTGAACTTACTGGGGCCAGGTGAACTTACTGGGGTTGGAGATTGGGACTAGGTGAGCTGAGTGACCAGGTGAAACTGGGACCAGGTGAACATACTGGGGTTTTTAGAGTAAAGGGTTTTTAGAGTAAACTCAAAGGTTGGCGGCGCGTGCGGATCAAAGCAGCTTAGATTGGCGGAGGCGAGAGCGACGAGCTCAAAGGAGTTGGTGTGAGCTAGGTGAACTTACTGACCAGGTGAATTTATATGAAACTTACTGGGGCCAGGTGAACTTACTTGGGGTTGGAGATTGGGACTAGGTGAACTTACTGGCCTGCACTTGTCCTAACTACTAATCGACAGATGTTTGTTTGTTTGTATGTCTGTCTGTCTGTTTGTCTTTAAATGTCGACTGGTAAGAGGGGGGTGTGTGTGGGGAGTGTCTGTTTGTCCCTCGATTTAGGGTAAGGATCAGGTAGGCGTGAGAGTAAGGATCAGGTAGGCGCGAGAGCCAGACAGTGATCCTCCAAGCCGTCTACGGCGACCTCGCAGACTATTTCCACGACCCGCGGCGGCTCTTTCAGCGCGCCATTCTCACGCCCCGTCGAAACGATGTTGTCGATGCTGACAACGCGCGCATGACCGCGGCCTTTTTTTCCCGGAGACGAGGCGTCGGAGTTCTTTTCGGCTGACTAGGCTGGGTCGGAAGACGACGCCTCGCTCTTTACAGTCGAGTTTTCAACTCCCTGACAACCAACGGCATGCTGACTTTGATCGCGAGCTTAAAGTCTTCGCAACCTCGACCCGTCGCACGGCCACTGCAACGGTACCAGATACATGATCGATCGTGTCGTTGTCACCGAGGCTCCTCCAACCTGTATCGCTTAAGGCCCGCCTACGCCAAACGATCAACAAGAGCCAGGGCCAGACGCCCCGCGAGGTCGGCGTCCTCTTTCCCAAGCCCGTCTTCTGCCACGTCCAGCTCTACGTGGCTCTCTGTCGATCGGCCACCCCGAGGATATGCTCTTCTGAGTCGACGACTCTACCCTACCCCACACGTGCTGCGCAATACCGATAAGCCCCCTCCCGGCGTCTACACGCGCACTGTAAGTGAACTTACTGGGACCACGTGAACTTACTGGGGTTTGAGATTGGGACTAGGTGAACTGAGTGACCAGGTGAAACTGGGACCAGGTGAACATACTGGGGTTTTTAGAGTAAAGGGTTTTTAGAGTAAACTCAAAGGTTGGCGGCGCGTGCGGATCAAAGCAGCTTAGATTGGCGGAGGCGAGAGCGACGAGCTCAAAGGAGTTGGTGTGAGCTAGGTGAACTTACTTACTGACCAGGTGAACTTATATGAAACTTACTGGGGCCAGGTGAACTTACTTGGGGTTGGAGATTGGGACTAGGTGAACTTTCTGGGGTTAGAGATTGGGACTAGGTGAACTTACTGGCCTGCACTTGTCCTAACTACTAATCGACAGATGTTTGTTTGTTTGTATGTCTGTCTGTCTGTTTGTCTTTAAATGTCGACTGGTAAGAGGGGGGTGTGTGTGGGGAGTGTCTGTTTGTCCCTTGATTTAGGGTAAGGATCAGGTAGGCGTGAGAGTAAGGATCAGGTAGGCGCGAGAGCCAGATAGTGATCCTCCAAGCCGTCTACGGCGACCTCGCAGACTATTTCCACGACCCGCGGCGGCTCTTTCAGCGCGCCATTCTCACGCCCCGTCGAAACGATGTTGTCGATGCTGACAACGCGCGCATGACCGCGGCCTTTTTTTCCCGGAGGCGAGGCGTCGGAGTTCTTTTCGGCTGACTAGGCTGGGTCGGAAGACGACGCCTCGCTCTTTACAGTAGAGTTTTCAACTCCCTGACAACCAACGGCACGCTGACTTTGATCGCGAGCTTAAAGTCTTCGCAACCTCGACCCGTCGCACGGCCACTGCAACGGTACCAGATACATGATTGATCGTGTCGTTGTCACCGAGGCTCCTCCAACCCGTATCCCGTAAGGCCCGCCTACGCCAAACGATCAACAAGAGCCAGGGCCAGACGCCCCGCGAGGTCGGCGTCCTCTTTCCCAAGCCCGTCTTCTGCCACGTCCAGCTCTACGTGGCTCTCTGTCGATCGGCCACCCCGAGGATATGCTCTTCTGAGTCGACGACTCTACCCTACCCCACACGTGCTGCGCAATACCGATAAGCCCCCTCCCGGCGTCTACACGCGCACTGTAAGTGAACTTACTGGGACCAGGTAAACTTACTGGGGTTTGAGATTGGGACTAGGTGAATATAGTGACCAGGTGAACTTACTGAGACCAGGTGAACTTACTGGGGTTTTTAGAGTAAAGGGTTTTTAGAGTAAACTCAAAGGTTGGCGGCGCGTGCGGATCAAAGCAGCTTAGATTGGCGGAGGCGAGAGCGACGAGCTCAAAGGAGTTGGTGTGAGCTAGGTGAACTTACTGACCAGGTGAACTTATACGAAACTGGGACCAGGTGAACTTACTTGGGGTTAGAGATTGGGACTAGGTGAACTTACTGGCCTGCACTTGTCTGTCTTTAAATGTCGAGTGCTAAGAGGGGGGTGTGTGTGGGGAGCATGATTGTCTGTTTGTCTGCCTGTCTTTAAATGTCGACAAGTGCAGGCCAGTAAGTTCACCTAGTCCCAATCTCTAACCCCAGTAAGTTCACCTGGTCCCAGTTTCGTATAAGTTCACCTGGTCAGTAAGTTCACCTAGCTCACACCAACTCCTTTGAGCTCGTCGCTCTCGCCTCCGCCAATCTAAGCTGCTTTGATCCGCACGCGCCGCCAACCTTTGAGTTTACTCTAAAAACCCTTTACTCTAAAAACCCCAGTAAGTTCACCTGGTCTCAGTAAGTTCACCTGGTCACTATATTCACCTAGTCCCAATCTCAAACCCCAGTAAGTTTACCTGGTCCCAGTAAGTTCACTTACAGTGCGCGTGTAGACGCCGGGAGGGGGCTTATCGGTATTGCGCAGCACGTGTGGGGTAGGGTAGAGTCGTCGACTCAGAAGAGCATATCCTCGGGGTGGCCGATCGACAGAGAGCCACGTAGAGCTGGACGTGGCAGAAGACGGGCTTGGGAAAGAGGACGCCGACCTCGCGGGGCGTCTGGCCCTGGCTCTTGTTGATCGTTTGGCGTAGGCGGGCCTTAAGGGATACAGGTTGGAGGAGCCTCGGTGACAACGACACGATCGATCATGTATCTGGTACCGTTGCAGTGGCCGTGCGACGGGTCGAGGTTGCGAAGACTTTAAGCTCGCGATCAAAGTCAGCATGCCGTTGGTTGTCAGGGAGTTGAAAACTCGACTGTAAAGAGCGAGGCGTCGTCTTCCGACCCAACCTAGTCGGCCGAAAAGAACTCCGACGCCTCGTCTCCGGGAAAAAAAGGCCGCGGTCATGCGCGCGTTGTCAGCATCGACAACATCGTTTCGACGGGGCGTGAGAATGGCGCGCTGAAAGAGCCGCCGCGGGTCGTGGAAATAGTCTGCGAGGTCGCCGTAGACGGCTTGGAGGATCACTATCTGGCTCTCGCGCCTACCTGATCCTTACTCTCGCGCCTACCTGATCCTTACCCTAAATCGAGGGACAAACAGACACACACAACCCCCCTCTTACATCGACATTTAAAGACAAAACAGACAGAAGAGACATACAACAAACAAACATCTGTCGATTAGTAGTTAGGACAGTGCAGGCCAGTAAGTTCACCTAGTCCCAATCTCTAACCCCAGAAGTTCACCTAGTCCCAATCTCTAACCCAAGTAAGTTCCCTGGCCCCAGTAAGTTTCATATAAGTTCACCTGGTCAGTAAGTTCACCTAGCTCACACCAACTCCTTGAGCTCGTCGCTCTCGCCTCCGCCAATCTAAGCTGCTTTGATCCGCACGCGCCGCCAACCTTTGAGTTTACTCTAAAAACCCTTTACTCTAAAAACCCCAGTATGTTCACCTGGTCACTCAGTTCACCTAGTCCCAATCTCAAACCCCAGTAAGTTTCACGTGGTCCCAGTAAGTTCACCTACAGTGCGCGTGTAGACGCCGGGAGGGGGCTTATCGGTATTGCGCAGCACGTGTGGGGTAGGGTGGAGTCGTCGACTCAGAAGAGATATCCTCGGGGTTGCCGATCGACAGAGAGCCACGTAGAGCTGGACGTGGCAGAAGACGGGCTTGGGAAAGAGGACGCCGACCTCGCGGGGCGTCTGGCCCTGGCTCTTGTTGATCGTTTGGCGTAGGCGGGCCTTAAGGGATACAGGTTGGAGGAGCCTCGGTGACAACGACACGATCGATCATGTATCTGGTACCGTTGCAGTGGCCGTGCGACGGGTCGAGGTTGCGAAGACTTTAAGCTCGCGATCAAAGTCAGCATGCCGTTGGTTGTCAGGGAGTTGAAAACTCGACTGTAAAGAGCGAGGCGTCGTCTTCCGACCCAGCCTAGTCAGCCGAAAAGAACTCCGACGCCTCGTCTCCGGGAAAAAAAGGCCGCGGTCATGCGCGCGTTGTCAGCATCGACAACATCGTTTCGACGGGGCGTGAGAATGGCGCGCTGAAAGAGCCGCCGCGGGTCGTGGAAATAGTCTGCGAGGTCGCCGTAGACGGCTTGGAGGATCACTATCTGGCTCTCGCGCCTACCTGATCCTTACTCTCACGCCTACCTGATCCTTACCCTAAATCGAGGGACAAACAGACACACACACACTACAGTCGACAAAAAGACAAACAGACAGACATACAAACAAACAAACATCTGTCGATTAGTAGTTAGGACAAGTGCAGGCCAGTAAGTTCACCTAGTCCCAATCTCTAACCCCAGAAAGTTCACCTAGTCCCAATCTCCAACCCCAAGTAAGTTCACCTGGCCCCAGTAAGTTTCATATAAGTTCACCTGGTCAGTAAGTTCACCTAGCTCACACCAACTCCTTTGAGCTCGTCGCTCTCGCCTCCGCCAATCTAAGCTGCTTTGATCCGCACGCGCCGCCAACCTTTGAGTTTACTCTAAAAACCCTTTACTCTAAAAACCCCAGTATGTTCACCTGGTCCCAGTTTCACCTGGTCACTCAGTTCACCTAGTCCCAATCTCAAACCCCAGTAAGTTCACGTGGTCCCAGTGAGTTCACTTACAGTGCGCGTGTAGACGCCGGGAGGGGGCTTATCGGTATTGCGCAGCACGTGTGGGGTAGGGTAGAGTCGTCGACTCAGAAGAGCATATCCTCGGGGTGGCCGATCGACAGAGAGCCACGTAGAGCTGGACGTGGCAGAAGACGGGCTTGGGAAAGAGGACGCCGACCTCGCGGGGCGTCTGGCCCTGGCTCTTGTTGATCGTTTGGCGTAGGCGGGCCTTAAGCGATACAGGTTGGAGGAGCCTCGGTGACAACGACACGATCGATCATGTATCTGGTACCGTTGCAGTGGCCGTGCGACGGGTCGAGGTTGCGAAGACTTTAAGCTCGCGATCAAAGTCAGCGTGCCGTTGGTTGTCAGGGAGTTGAAAACTCTACTGTAAAGAGCGAGGCGTCGTCTTCCGACCCAGCCTAGTCAGCCGAAAAGAACTCCGACGCCTCGTCTCCGGGAAAAAAAGGCCGCGGTCATGCGCGCGTTGTCAGCATCGACAACATCGTTTCGACGGGGCGTGAGAATGGCGCGCTGAAAGAGCCGCCGCGGGTCGTGGAAATAGTCTGCGAGGTCGCCGTAGACGGCTTGGAGAATCACTGTCTGGCTCTCGCGCCTACATGATCCTTACCCTAAATCGAGGGACAGACAAACAAACAAACAGACAAACACAAGTGCAGGCCAGTAAGTTCACCTAGTCCCAATCTCCAACCCTAGTAAGTTCAGGTCTGGTCCCAGTAAGTTCACCTGGTCAGTTAGTTCACTTAGTCCCAATCTCTATCCCGGCGTAAACCCACTCGTGCTCACACCCACTCACCCCACTCTCCTTTGAGCTCGTCGCTCTAACCTCCGCCAATCTAAGCTGCTTTGATCCGCACCGCCGCCACCCTTCGAGTTTAGTTGTCAAAAAACTCCAGTAAGCTCACCTGGTCCCAGTAAGTTCACCTGGTCACTCAGTTCACCTAGTCCCAATCCCAAACCCCAGTAAGTTCACCTGGTCCCAGTAAGTTCACCTACAGTGCGCGTGTAGACGCCGGGAGGGGGCTTATCGGTATTGCGCAGCACGTGTGGGGTAGGGTGGAGTCGTCGACTCAGAAGAGCATATCCTCGGGGTTGCCGATCGACAGAGAGCCACGTAGAGCTGGACGTGACAGAAGACGGGCTTGGGCAAGAGGACGCCGACCTCGCGGGGCGTCTGGCCCTGGCTCTTGTTGATCGTTTGGCGTCGGCGGGCCTTACGGGATACAGGTTGGAGGAGCCTCGGTGACAACGACACGATCGATCATGTATCTGGTACCGTTGCAGTGGCCGTGCGACGGGTCGAGGTTGCGAAGACTTTAAGCTCGCGATCAAAGTCAGCATGCCGTTGGTTGTCAGGGAGTTGAAAACTCGACTGTAAAGAGCGAGGCGTCGTCTTCCGACCCAACCTAGTCGGCCGAAAAGAACTCCGACGCCTCGTCTCCGGGAAAAAAAGGCCGCGGTCATGCGCGCGTTGTCAGCATCGACAACATCGTTTCGACGGGGCGTGAGAATGGCGCGCTGAAAGAGCCGCCGCGGGTCGTGGAAATAGTCTGCGAGGTCGCCGTAGACGGCTTGGAGGATCACTGTCTGGCTCGCGGGCCTACCTGATCCTTACCCTAAATC
>JAQMWT010000489.1:0-90122 GCA_029834535.1 Chrysophaeum taylorii | reverse complement strand
TGCATTGGAACTTGGAGAAGGGAGGTGGGTGGTCGCTTTATTGGGGACGGAGGAAGGTGTCGTATACGTGGAAGTCCTGAACATGCATAGTCACGCGGGTGGAGGGGCAAATCGGGGGAACAGCGACTTTCGAAAGGTGATGAAGGTCTGTCAGGAGGGTCTGATGGTTGGGCGGCAGGAACTTGAGCCGCGGAAGGAGCTGTGGTAGAAATGGAAGTGCCGGGGCCGTCGTGGCCGTAGGTGGCATGGTCTTGTGGATGGAGAGGGAAGTCTTGAGGAGAGCGACTTGCGGAAGATGATGGATATCGGACAAGGGAATCCGACAGTGGGGCGGCAGGAGCTTGAGCCGCGGTGGGGGCTTGGTCAGGGATGAAGGTACCGGGGCCGTCATGGCCGTATATGGCATGATCATCAAGGAGATGAGTGGTGCGGCGAGGGGGTTGACGAGGATGTTGGGGAACTTGGATTGGTGGTGTAGCGGGAGTCGCCGATAGTGGGGAGTTAGTGGGGAGTTAGGCTCCAGTGAAGGAGGTGGGGGCTCCGGTGGGGTTGGTGGAGTGAAGGGAGTAATGTTTATTGGTGGTGGTGTGTTCAACATTGCTGGTGCGATATTTGAACAAGGTGGAGTGTCCTCGTGAATGTGGGGTTTGCCAGGTTGTGGAGTAACCTTGGCTACGCCTGGGTCCGGAGGGAAGGCAGTGGGGTCTGAGACTTTGCCGAGGGGTGTTTGATATCCGGTGGGGTTGTCGGCATGAAGGGGGGTGACCATCGAGATGATCGGGTGTTGGGTCGCGACTTCGTGAGAAGTTTGCTTGTGCGTGAGGGGAGTTGCCGTATGAACAGCTGGTTGGGGAGCTTGTTCAAGTTGCTCGTCTTGATCGAGTTGCACGTCTTGATCGAGTTGCTCGTCTTGAGCTTCGATTGCGGCAGCGAATTTTTCGGCGAGCGCAGCTCTTTCGGCAGCGTGTTTGGCTCTTAAGGCAGCGTGATCAGCGGCGAGTTGATCAAGGAAATTAGCTTTGAGCTGGTGCCAGAGAGCTTGTTTTTTTAGCGAATTGCGTTGGTACTTCCAGACTCGGGACTTGTGTGTCGTGAGTCGCCATCGTTTTCGGGTTGCGTTTTGCGCGTTGTTGGTTGCCTTTCACACTTTTTCACACCTTTTCACCAATAGCAAGCGATGAAACTTGACTACGGTCTTAAAACTTTCAGAAACTTCAGGAGATTGCTCTTGCCTGGAAATCCTGAGCCTTTGTCCGAGACGTCGATCGAGATCGATGTCTTTCGGAGGACGTTTCTCTACCAGTACCGGACTGGGTCCAAACCTAGAGAACAGTAAAAATCACTGTGCCTCTGGTAGAGAATGGTGGCAGTGGTAGTGCTGCCTTTCGTCCTGTCCTCTAACGACACAAAGAGCAGCACGGTGTACGACACAGCGATTTTGGGGTTGTAGGTGTGAGTGTGAGGTTAAGGGGGGGGGTCCTAACCCTAAATGGAATTTTCTATCTCTAGTTGGACTTTGAGTAGAAGATGAGAGAAACTTGAAGCACAGGAGAGGTGTGAGACACAAGGGTCTGCATTAGGCGACGTGTGCCCCGCAGTTCGCTACCATGGTGATAAGCTTGACACAACCATAGGAAGCCAATCGCAGAGTCAAGCACAGCCGTTTTATCGACGCCACTCTCATGCGATTGGAGAACATAGGTCTCGCCAAAGGGGTTAATGTGGGCTTGGTAATTGGAAGAAGGGTTGGTGACGGTGATGTCGCCGCCTGTGTGTCTTCCACCTGTGATGTAGATGATGGGAGAACTTGGGGATTTATTAAAAAATAACCTATGTGAGGGTTGGTTAGTTTCGAGTGTTGTAGTACGAAAGGACACGGGTAAAGTGGTTGAGTTAGGGAACAGGCGTTCCATAGTGTTATACAAGATGACGAACGCTTTGAGTTCAATAGGTGATGTCATACAAGGTGGGAGTTGCCTTGAATTCGTTAAGAATCCTAAGCGAAAATGGGCGATGTCATTTATATCATCTTGAGATGAGTGTTCTGTCGTCTTTTGGGAATGTAGCCGGAGAAAGAGCATAGTTAGTGTTTCGATCTCTGCTACAGTCGGACGAACGGACCCTGTGCGACTGAAGGCGCCGAATGTTTTATGATTGGAGACGTGAGGAGCACCAGGAAAAACTTGTGTCTATGGTTCATCGACATAAAGTTTTCGACTTATAGCATTGCGATCGCTAACCGTTGGTTGCGATGGAGGACGGCGCCTAACACGCTTGCTCCCTGCGGCCCCGGCCGTCCCGGAGTGAGACGGTGCCTGCTCGCCTCCCGGCTGGCCGGTTAGCACCCGGAAAGTCCGCGCTGGGATGGGGTTCGCTCGGTTGGGCAGAACGCGACGGACAGGTCGATTGTTCGTGGACCAACACGTTTGCGGCCCGCGACGCTTTTGCACGACTTCGCACAAGACCGCGCGCAGTGGCGGTCCGTCATCAACGAGTCCTCGTCCCTCGCCTCTGCCCCAACTGCGTGATTTTCCTCTGTGATTCCGGATCGGCTCCTGCCTGTCCGGCCTGGCTCCCATGCTCGGGAGAGGTCTGAAATTAGTTAGTTAGTTTTATAGCATTGCTGTTATCCGCAATATCAAGAAAGGAGGTGACCCTTTTATTAGGCCAGGAAAACAGATCAAGCGGGCCAGAGTTATAGTTGCGGGCAACGAGGATCCATCTTTCCCGAGCTTGAAAATCGCCACATAAGTAACAAGGAAAAAGATCACATATGTCCACCGTATAGTGCATCGTAGAGAAGAGTAGATTAGCAACCCTAATATGATCTTCGAAGGATACCCCATGCGTTGGTGTCATCTCCATAAGGAGGACAAGGGGTTTTTGTTCACACTTAACGCGCTTGGGAATAAAGAATCGTCCATATCTCGCTCGAAAGTCGAGATGGCTCTCCCGTTGATTACGTTTCGGTTGGTGCACGGGAACGTCAATTCCACAAAGTCCGAGTAGTATTTGGTCCGTTCATTATCAGATGCGCGGTGCAAATACATAAGGGACTTTGGAAGAGAAGGGGACACTTGAGCAGATTTGCCAAGTCTTCTTCGAAGCATGTGCGTAAGATTTTCATCGCTCTCAACAAGAACTTTGACAATAATGTTGATTCGCAAGTCATTGGTAGCACAGGCCTTGAGAATGCAGGAGTAGACAAGCCGGAGCAAAGCAGAGTCACCGAGGGTGCACGAGAATTAGAGGTGGATGTTGCAGTATACAGCAAGTTGGGATTAAGTCTGCGTCATACAGGGGGCGACAACTGTGTGATTTTTGCTCTGTGATCCTGGACCGGCTACTGCCGGCCCAGCCTGGCTGCCATGCCCGGGAGAGGTCCGAAGTTAGTTAGTTAGTTAGTTATACAGGGGGCGAGTGGTGCTTGCGAATATAGGGAAGCTGTGAGTACATGGATTCCAGGATGGATTTCAGCCAGGGAACGTAAATTGCACGTTCGAGCAGCTTGGGGTAAAGTCCTGGCATTTCACGTTGCTCATTGAAAGAGCATAGCTTAAACTGCAAAGAGCGAAGTTCCATCTTTCGCGCCGTAGCTTGCTGCAGCGAATAAATGGGAAGCGTGGGAAGAAGGTTTTCCAATCTGAACAAAGGAGTTTTAACATTATCGTCGATTTTACTGGTGATATTGGACTGGCCCTTAAACTCAATCCCGAAAAGATGTATGCCTAGCTTATCTTCACCCCATTGCGCCATGCTTATGATATGCAAGTCAGGGTCGTTGTGTTGGTTTTGCTTAGGAAGAAACAGGGCGATGTCGAGTTTGACGTAGCCAACGTCGGGATACTTCGGTAGAGCGGGGATGACTGTCCGTATGATCATTGCATGAGTGATACTTTGAGTGTCAGTAGCGGTTTGGATTGCGGGAGACAGTGCTTCTGGCAATTTAACAATATGCAAGGAATCCGCCTACTGCCGGAAATTGATGACGTGTCGAGAAGCGCATGTATCGGCATAACCCGGTGTTGTCATAATGGGTAGGTTACATTCATTATACAAGTTGAGAATAGTGGCGTAGCGTGCATGAGTGGAGCTTTGGCCGAAAGCATACTGCGTTAGAAAAGTCTGCGTTTGCTCGGAGGGTGTAACAACCAAGGTGAAGGCGTTATTTGGCTCTGGAAGAAACCTACGAGGTTCAGTAAAATCATCTTGCTCTCCATCGTGTTGAGAGTTATTCTGAGGCTCATCAGATTTAGGGGGAGCTTCCAGAGTTTGACGGCGGACAATGGCACTTTGAGCTTTAGCATTTACATGATTGCAGTAACGGTTTTGCGGGATATCATCAATTTCTTCGTCTTTTATAGAAAGAAAGGTATAAAACAAACATTTTCCCCGTTTCAGCGGCCCCCCTCTGCTCCGCATCACTGGGGGACACTGTAGGAGCAGATATATTTACTTCAGCCTTTTCTTCTGAGACATGAGCTGATGTATCGGACTCGAGAAAATTGGATATGGCGTTTGACTTGGACTCGACACGTGACAGATAAAGCTGTACTTGTGTTGCTTCTTCAGGCTCAAGAGTCTGTGTGGAAGCCTGGGAAGCAGTAGTCGACAGAGTATTTAAGAGAGTCTTCATCTCTTCCTGTACATTCTTTAAATCGGTGGAAGGATTAGGATTCGCGTCCTATAATTTACCAAAAAAATGGCGAAGTCGCTCGACCTGGAAATTGGCCCTATCCATCAGAGACATATTGGAGCGCGTGCTACGGTTTGTAGTCTGTGAGTAAACGGGCCGGTCGTAGCTAGAGCCTTTAACATTGTAATTTGATGGAGGACGATAGTATGACGTGTCTCTAGGCGAGATTGTCGAAGATTCATCTTTAGCGTTGCGCAACTTACGAGCATTGAAGCCAGATTCACCTGCAACTATAGCTAGCACAGAGTATGTGCTATTTAGAGTGTCGTGCGGTTCCTGTATGGTATACATTAGTAATACCTTTGGAGGTTTCGATGAAGTAGTTCCCGGAACATAAGGGATCCAAGAAGCTGGTTTATCCAAACGACGATTAGTCGTAAACTTCGTTTCATTATAAATCTTTAACAGGAATTCCAGCAACGGGCGCACGTCAGTTGGATCCACCAATTTTAACAAAGCAGGATCCCGAGTGGAGTCGCTATTAGAACGTGTCTCGTATATTTTACTCCACTCCATAAGGGATTGCAAATATCGCTCGTGGTCGGAGGGGTTGGCATATAGCCAGATCTCCTCATGTGCTTGAAGTGTGATGATGGAGTCGCTAAATTGAATCTTTGCTTCTTCCTTGTTAAGTTGATTAGCCTGAGTCTGAAAAGCAAGCAATTGTTCAACAAACACATGAGCGTACCAGTTATAACAGTGAGCGTCATGTGGTTGAATTGCGACTTTAGTTCGGAGACGTCCGCGCAGGACACGGTTTCATAATAAAAATAAGATAAAAGCATAATCGCTCTCGTCTTGTTTGGGTGCGCACTTAGTGCATAGAGTTGTTTAAATTGTGCCCTAATGGCAAGGGGGGGGGCTTGTTAATCGACTCTTGATTAAAGAACGTGTAGAGGAAGCTTGCATATGTTTCTGAGTACTTGCACCAGTCGGCTCTAGAGAGACCTGAGAACGCTATATTGGTTAGAGACGAATCGTACACTATTGATTTAGGGAATTGAGCATCTAAACGATTTAGGGCACGTTTTACGTCCGCACTTAATTCGGGACGGACAAGATTATAAGACTCTCGGAAATATATGCGCTCAAGCTCGTTGCGTTCATCGGTGGTTAGGCGCTGAGTATTATTTATGTACCAAGTCTTGAGATGCTCTGGCAGTTCATCTTCATCTGGAAGATGAAGTGCTCGAACTTGTTGAGCCTTCCAGCGAGCGAAAATGTCTTCGATAGCATCATCGAGGATGACATTATAATCGGGAACATTTCTTGTGAGCGCCTCGTACGAGTCGAACGCGAACAACGCGTCCGCGTTAGAGAACGTCATGTGCCTACGACGCATTTCCAACTGCAAACTTACCTTAACAAAATTATCTTGGAAGCGTAGGCCATCAGTCAATTTATCGACTAGGGCCTGCTCCTGTTTAATAATATCCGTTGTAGAGACGGGCTTGGACTTTGACATGATCGTGATCTTGTGGTGGACTTGACTTTTGAGGGATGTATGTGTGTAACCTGTGAAGATAGGTCGGAGGATTGACAAACAAATGCGACACATAGGAAAGATTGGTTCTATAATGTGCGTGTGCGATATGTACAATACGCCATATATAAAACGTGGATTCATGTACAGAACCAAACAAATCAACGTGCCAGTTAAGCATGGTGACCTTCCAGAGAGCTACACTATTATGTGTACGACACTGGAACATCTCACTCCTTTCACACCTATCTCCACTAGAGAGTTTTCTCTCCGCAATACGGCTTTCCCTCTTTCCTTCCTCACCCTTCCGCAATTACTTATTCATGACTATGAATAATACAGTCTGAAGCTCTCTTCCAACATGGAGTAGGTCTCCAGGTGCGTACCGTCAGGTACGGTGTTTTCTGTTTAATTAACAGAGGCTTCGTTCCTCGTTGTCAGTGTAAACGCTTCTATGGGACTTAATGTCCTTAAGGAGTTAGGGCCTAAATCCCTACCTTGTGTAGTAGCATGTGACAAGCGGAATGGTCTGTACACGTCTAAGACTGCACGCAGTCTCTACCATGTACCCGGAGAGGGTCAAATCTCTCCAGGTTATGGGCCCAGATGCGTAGGTGTGTCAGCCCAACTGTGTTGTGCGTATAATGGAGTGATCAGCTTACGCCTGATACGAGTACAATGCGACATTGTGTTTGGCGGTGGTCTACAGTACATATTTGTTGTGTGACGGTATTTGACCACCAGTTAATTTGGTTTGTGACAGAGTTGGGTCGGCCACTGGTCATATGCACTCGCATAGCCAATAAAATTAAAATTTTTCCTACACAAGCCGCGGAAACTTGTACGGGTTTTTCCTCTCATTCTCCAACAAAAGACTGACTGCTCGAGAATTAACCCATTCTGCAGTCTCAAAGGCATCATGCTTAAATGGCATAGTGATTTGTTTGGTCTTGTATATATGCTCACGCTTAAAATAGCGAACTGTACATATTCCTCCAGATGTTAGAAACCCTTCATTCAAACATGTCAACTTGTTTCATCCTTCCTATAACCTATTTTCAATGGGTCACGACTATTTCAAAACCAAAACTAATATCCACCACGGATACTTATAAGCAGGAACAAATCCTCGTTGATAAACTCAACGGTGGATTACGCTTCCAAGACAATTCAACCAAGGTGAGTTTACAAATTGAGATGCTTCGCAGGCATATGACAAGCCCATATGCGGATGCGTTGTTCATATACGATTCCTATGACTCATATACACGAAATGCCCCAGAATATGACCAACTTCTCGAACACGAAGTTGATATCATTTTCGCTCAATGGGAAGCTGAAAAAATTAATGAATTACAGTTACCCAATGAAGATGCCTTGCCTCCTCATCTCAAGACTTGGCACGTTAATTCTACCCATCAACTATCAGTTGATGCACGCAATGATCTCGAACGACTTTTCTATCAAGAGTCATACAATCTTGTTCGACCCGAATTAAATGAGGATGTCAAGCGTGTCCTCACTTTATTATATACCCTATTTCCTAAATCAATTGTGTATGACTCATCTCTAACCAACATATCCTTCACAGGCCTCTCTAATGCCGATTGGATTAAACATTGCGAAACTTACGCCGGTTTCCTGTACACGTTCTTCAACCTAGAATCTCAAGAACGCCCTGCCCTCGCCATGTGGCCGCAGTTAAAGAAGATTTATGCGTTTACTGCACACCCTAATAAATTACGTGCAGTAACGCTTTTAGCTTACCATTTCTATGAAACAGTATCTTGTACAGATGTTACTGAACCCCAGTTTAATCGAATGTCCTTAAATGTTAATTGGTATGCTCATGTATTTGTCGAGCAACTCCCTGCTTTCCAAACTCAGGCAAATCAATTAAACCATGACGACGCATCAATTCAATTTAATGATACCATAATCGCACTTAGAGCTCACGAGGAGATCTATCGTCTATATGCTAATCCCTCTGATCACGAACGCAATTCTCAGTCTTTATTGGAATGGTGCAAACTTTGAGACACGCTCTGGGAACAACTCGACTCACGATCCTGAAGTTTTAAAGCTAGTTGATCCCAACGATGTTCGTCCGTTATTTGAGTTCTAGTTAAAGATATATAATGAGACAAAGTTTTCATCTAACCGACGCTTGGATAAACCCGCATCATGGATTCCATATATCCCAGGTACTACCGCTACCAAGTCACCTAAGGTATTATTGATGGATACTATTCATCAATCTCATGATGCTCTAAACAATGCTTACTCATTTTTAGCTACTGTTGCCGGACAGTCTGGTTTTAATGCTCGTAAGCTTCGTAATGCAAAAGACAAAGCATCGACAATTTCACCTCGTGACACGTCTTACTATCGTCCACCTTCAAATTATAACGTTAAAGGCACCAGTTTCAACCGTCCTGTCTACTCACAGTCCTCTAACGCAACTCACGCTCCAATATGTCACTCATGGACAGGGCTACTTATCAAGTTGACCGTCTTCGCCACCTGTTTGGTAAATTACAGGAAGCGAATCCCAATCCTTCTACCGACTCTGAAATGGTATAGGAGGAAATGAAGAGCTTACTGAGTACCCTTTGGACAACCGCTTCCCAAGCTTCGACACAGTCTCTAGATCCTGATGAAGCTACTCAAGTTCATCTATACTTATCACGAGTGGATACAATGTCCAACACGATATCGAACTTCTTAGAAGCCGATAAAGAATCTCATGTTATAGAAGAAAAGTATCAAGCTGAAACTTCTGCTCCTGCAGCGTCCCCCAGTGATGCGGAGCAGAGGGGGACTGCTGAAACAGAAAAGATGTTTCATACTTTTCTATCTATCAAAGATGATGAAATCGATAACATTCCTCAACCGCTACTGCAGCACATAAATGCTAAAGCCCAGAATGCCATCGTTCGTCGTCAAGCTCGGGAAACTTCTTCACACTCCGAGCTCCCCAATAACCAACCTAACGAAGAAATTGAGGATGGTGCACATCCCCCTGTGTTGCTACCGAAATTAAACAATGGTTTTACACTTGTCGTAGTACCTTCCGAACAAACGCAAAGTTTCATGACACAGTGTGTGTTTGGTCAAAGCTCTACACATGCCTGTTATGCAACAATGCTTAAATTGTACAATGAGTACAATTTACCTCTAATGACTACGCCAGGATATGCTGATACGTGTGCCTCTCAACATGTGATTAACTTTAAACGTTACGCTGATCCAATACATATCGTTAAACTACCCGAGTCCTTGTCACCCGCTATCCAGACGGCTACTGATACTCAAAGTATCACTCATGCCATGATAATAAGAACCGTCATCCCCGCTCTCCCAAAGCATCCTAACGTTGGATACGTAAAGCTTGATGTTGCGCTTTTCCTACCCAAGCAAAACGAGCATAATGATCCTGATCTGCACATCATCAGCATGACTCAATGGGGAGAAGATAAACTTGGTATACACCTTTACGGGGTTGAGTTTAAAGGACAATCATCTATCCAGAGTAAAATTGATGACAATGTCAAGATTACTCTGTTTAGATTAAACAACTTATTACCTTCTCTCCCGACCTATTCGCTACAACAAGCTAAAGCTCGGAAAATGGAACTTCGCTCCTTACAGTTCAGACTAATTGCCTTTAACGAACAACGCGAAATGCTTAAGCTATACTCCAACCTTCTGGAACGTGTAATTTACGTCCCGTGGCTCAAAACCATCTTGGAGTCCATGCATTCGCAGTTGCCTTACATACGCAAGCATTTCTCACCTCCTGTATGACGCAAGGTTACTACACGCTTGCTCCATACGGCAACTACGTCTCCAAGTTCACGAACACCTACTGTAACTCTACTTTGTTCCGGGATGTCCACTCCTGCCTTCTTGGTTTGCGCTTCCAATGACTTGCAAATCAACATCAACGTTAAAGTTCTTGTTGAGAGCGACGAAAATCTTATGCATATGCTACGAAGGCGTTTTGGTAATTCCATCGAAGTTTTCCCGTCACTACCCAAGTTCCTTACGTATCTACATCGAGCATCGGACACTGAACGTGCAAGATATTATACTGATATAGTGGAACTGACATCTCCATGCACCAATCGCAACATAATCAACGGGAGATCCATTTCAACTTTCGAACGCGACATGGACGACTCCTTGTTTCCAAGTGCTCTAAGTGTACTCGAGCTTTTAAGCCCCCCATTCTTCTCATGGAGATGACGCCACCACACTCTGCATCGTATGAAGATCATATACGAGTTGCTAATCTCATCTTCTCTACGATGAACTATACGATCGATATATGTGATCGATTTCCATGTTATTTGTGTGGAGATTATCAAGCCAGAGAAAGATGGATCCTTGTTGCTCGCAAATATAATACCGGTCATCTAGATTTGCTTTCCTGGCCTAATAAACGAGTCACTTCCTTCCTGGGCATTGCAGATCATGCTAATTCCATCAGTCCCAAGTTAATTGTCGACGAACCTTGGACGCAGGTTTTCTCTGACATGCCATTTGTGTCCATACCCAAAACTTACAGCACCTTCAGTCGCGCAGGATCCGATTGCTTAACAGTTACTGAGCTCGAACCTTTAACCATGTTGTTTCTTCGTCTGCACTCAAACAAAACAGTCGAACATCCAAGTCAAGATGAAATGGAGGGCATTTCTAACTTTCGCTTAGGATTCTTAACGAATTCAAGAAAACCCCTCTCTTGTATGAGCTCTCCTATTGAACTCAAGGCTTCTGTGCTCCTCTATAATATTATGGGACGCCTGTTCCCAAATTCCATCTCATTACCTGTGTCCTTTCGTATTACAACTATCGAATCTAACCAACCATCTCACAGGCTATTCTTAACTAAATCTTCTACTTCCTCCACCATTTACATCACTCGTGGAAGACACACAGGTGGAGACATCATAGTTTCTAATTCTTCTTCTAAATACCAGGCACACATAAATGCATTTGGCGAAACCTACATCTTCCAAACACATGATACAGCAATCGATAAGACTACTTCTCTTACTCCTGTTACCGGTTTTCTTTGAATATGCCAAGCTTATCACCATCATAATGAAAATCAAGACACGCGTCGTCTAGTACAAACATTGGTTTCCTATACTTCACCTGTGCTTCACGATTCTTTCATTTTTTACCCCCAGGAAAATCGTCTCGAGTTCATTGATAAAATTTTTGCTTTAAGTGACATGCATCTGTCGCAAAGCAGATACCTTGGCTTTATCACATCCAGCGATAGGAAGACGGGCGCCAAAGTTCATTCTATATACACCCCAACTTCTACTATTCTTGGGTTTGCTAACATGATCCTTTACGATCCACGGCTCGATCGCATTCGACATTACTCAACTCGCGAATTGGCTCGCGCCAATAATTTCACAGCGTACCAAATTAATTTTCTTCTGTCTTTGTCCCCGGACTTATGCTGTGACATAATCGCTAATGCTATTCCGGCTGGAACCTATCATGTAATCTAGAAACATTTGTGTCAGATTGTCTATGACTTGCGTAAATTAACGTTATACCATTCTTTGACCCTGATCACGCCTCTCTAACCAAAAACTACAGGTCAACCTTTTTTCACAAATATCTTTCCTACCGACACATCCTTAATATTACACCAGAGTTCCATTACAATGTTATACATCTCTAATAAAAAGTTTCCTTGTTGTGATAATCTCGCTTCTAACCACGAACTTCCATTATTTCATCTCGATTCAGTTGCTCACGTCATCCTCTCTAACACTTCCTCTGCAGATATATCATCTCCTACAAAAACCACCCATATTACTCTCATAACTCCAAGACAGTTACATGAGAAACATGCACCCTTTGACAGAAAAGTCCATGCCAGAGGCACCCTCGCGTTTCGAGATGCTCAGCGACGTGCTACCAATTTTCACAATATACATCCTTCCATTGATTTCCAAGCTATAAAAGCTGTTCAGGTTATTGCCAGTCCGGGACATCATCCTTCAGATGTACCCTAGCGTAAGTTGTTCTGTGTTGATTGTACTTTACATAAAAAACGCTTTCCTCATCCACATCATCTTACCAAGCAACCATCATTCGAAAAAGTTTTTCAACCTGGTGAAGCCTGGGCATGTGATGGTGGTTACGTATCTGTCCTCTCGGAATGGGGATCCTTTCGCCATATCATTGTCTTCAAGTGTCTCATTTCTAAATTTTTGTTAGTGTACTTTTGTCGTACCACCAATTCTAGCGAATTTTGTAATGCTCTCGAGTTTGTTCGCAACGTTTGCTCTACTTATGTTCATGTACAATTAAAACAAATTTATTGTGATTCTTTTAAACCGTACTTATCTCAACATGTTACTACTCTCTTTCGTGTTGAACACGGTATTAATATGTCTGCTTTCCCCCCTTATTTACATGTTTTTTAATCGTGAAGTAGAAGCCGCTGCTGGTCATATAGCAACTGCCGCGTCTACACGACTCCGGCATATGCTTAATGTATCCTATAAAGGACACCCCCTAACAGATCCGGCACCACACTACCCGTGGGCTGTTATACATGCTGTCCAATCGTATAATCTCCTTCCTAACGTTTCCCTCGAACGTATTTACAATAAAGTCCTAAGCCCCCAACAAGTTTTGTTGGATCAATGTAATGTTCCCCAACAAGATTACCTCAAACCTTTTGGTTCTGTTTGTTACCTGCATTTGGAGCCCAATGAATTTCATAAATATGAACCTCGATGTCGTCCTTACATCTACTTATGTGGTGCTAATGTTATAAACCCGTTAATCACACCCCATGTCAACCATTTAGCTGATGTTGTCCTTAATCCTGAGAACGGCCAAGTCCGTGTTTCCTCTAAACTAACCTTTCCTCATCTTATTTCTAAACCACTTCCTGATTATGAACAACATCCACCACCCGCACCCTCACCCGATATCCCCTTCTCTGTTCACAGCACCCCCAATGATGCGGCGCAGAGGGGGAATGCTATGTCCACCGACATTGAACTCGAGAGGGGGACTCCTTCTTCTCTTGCCCATGCTCCAGCTGCTTCTGCACCCGCTGCTTCTGTCACCACACCTCCCACATCTGACGTGTCCTCCAACACTTTACCCCTTTTACCGTCATATCGCTCTTTCTATTCCCAGGATGTCCTTCGTCTCACCCGCGGTCCTCATCACCCCCAACCTCGTCGCAAGACTAATCTCAAGGATGTTCTTACTCGTATTGCTTCGCCAACTGTTGCCGCTTATAAACAAGCTGGTGGTACGCTCGCTGATTTCAAGTATGCCCTCTCCAAGCAGTATATCACTTTCTGCGACCCCACCCTCCACTCCCTTCATGTTGCTCATGGCATCCACTGGACGGCTATACCCCCAGAGGGGGAATTTACACCATCCCTTCATCATCATGTTCACCAAGCGCTTTCCCAATCTTCTTCCGCTATGTGTCATAGAAGCCTTAGCCATCCATCGACGGATGCCACTCCTGTTCATCTCTTCGACGACTTCAGCCTTGCAGACTTTCACCTTCCTCGTGCTCTCGTTCATCTGAACACTCTCAAGCTCTTCAAGTTCCTCCCGCTCAATATGCTTATGCTTTGCTCACACCCCATTTTGGATCATAATGATGCTTTTTATGGTGCCTCCGAGCCTCACCTCTCCGCCATCGAAGATTGCATCACCGTGCAGTCTCATTACATTGAGGCCCACTTTGGAGATGATCCTCTACTAGTTGTTCAACTTGTCGAAGACCCCGATCACGCTCACACTAACGATAAGGTCGCTTCTTACGCAATCACCCATCTTACCAAGGCTCAAGACCCCAGCACTGTTGGTCCGGACGAATATAAAATTCAAGCCAAAGATATCAAGATTGATGAATATGAGTTGACCTGCCTCAAAGGTCTCTCGGACGCTGATCGTAAAGCTTATATCTCCGGTATCTCCAAAGAGATTTTTGATATTGTTAAGTTTGGCTGTTTTAAACTCGCGTTGCCCATGGTCAACCCAAAGCCTATTGATACCCGCCTCGTATTACGTATAAAAACCAATGAAGCCGGTGAATACATCAAACATAAAGCGCGCCTGGTCCTACGAGGATTCTTAGCTTCTCTGGGCACTGACTTTTTCAACACATTTAGTCCTATGGCGCAGCTTACTGGCATCCGTTGTGTTCTGGCGCTAGCAGCCCATCTACGACTTCCAGTCTACCACGTCGATGTACCTAACGTTTTTGTTCAAGCTCCCACAGATTCTCATGTCTATGTTAAATTGCCACAAGGTATTTACCTACTCGATTCTGAAGATACAAAACATCAAGGACGTCGTTTCCCAAAACAACTTAAATCTCTTTATGGATTACGACAGAGTCCTGCCCTTTGGAATCAAACCATAAATGGCTTCTTTGACTCATTAGGCTATACACGCTTTCGAACAGATACATGCATCTACGCTAAAGTCCAAGCTGACGCTACGTTTTAAATTTGCACGCTCTCAGTGGATGATGTTGTTATCACTTGCACCTCGGAAACTCTACGTCGTGAATTCCAGCAAGCCATGAAAAAGGAATACTCAGTCGAAGCCTTTGAAGAAGTTCATACTCTCTTAGGTACGCGCATAACGCGTACTACTGATGGTTCCATCTCACTTGACTGTCAAGCTAAACTTGATGCATTGTTTGAAGAGTACCCCATTCTAATGCAGTTACGTCCTACCTCTACACCGATGTCACCATCAACCACCTATAAAACTGGAGAGCCATCTTCTGATATGGACAAGTTCATTCTACACACCTTCTCCACCCTACTCACTTTTGTACAGTTGGCCTGTCGCCCTGATTTATCACAATGCCTTAGTCGTTGTTCCCGAGGAATGCATAATCCAGCGTTTCTGCATGTTCAAGTACTAACAGGAACTCTCCGCTATTTACGCAAGCCCGAAAATCGCAATCTTCGACCATGGTACTACTCTGGCTCTTCCGCTCTAATGGACCACCTTAGACATCTTATCGGCAATCGTACTGATATGGCAACCATGTTGGATTACACTAAAGAACAAGTAAATTCAGGTAACTTTGATCCACTGGTCGCGTTCGTCGATGCTGATAACGCACCCTCTTATGAACAAGACCGCAAATCTACAACTGGCTACGCCATCTTTTTGTTCGGTTCTCTCATCACTTGGAAGTCCAAACTACAGCCGATCACAGCTACTTCTACGCATGAGAGTGAACTCATCGCCCTTAATATGTGTGCCGATGATGTGGTCTGGTTACGCAAATTGTTAACGGAAATGGCATTCGCTATAAACCCACAAGACTATCTTCGCCAAACCCCAGGGAAAGATTTGTTATTAGATTATGATGATCATGACAACCCTCACCCATCGGACATGTCGTTCATACGTAACAGTCTTATAATTGGGGATTCCGCTCCTGCTATCCATCTATCAAATAATCCTGACAGTGCGACTAAGGCCAAAGGTACCAGCACACGCTTGTTTCGTATTCGCGATTACGTACATCTAAAACGAATTCGCTTATATTATGTTTCCGGTACTCAGAACATCGCTGACGGATTCACTTAACCCTTTGGTGCTCCGCTCTTCACCAGATTCCGCACGTTACTTGGCTTACAACAACCCATAGCTCAGCAATATGCTTAACCCTTACCCTTCACTATGTCCGAAATGACGTTAAACTAACCCTCATATACAACGGCATCGTGGCTCGCCAAAATGTGAAATGAAATACGCAATGTGAGGACCTCTATAAAATGAACCCTGCCAAGAACAAGGATGCTGCGAGCCGACGTTACTCTGTACTGAACCGTGGACGTGGTGGCATTTCATCATTATCTTCTCCGTTTAATGCACTAAATCCAGGCGTTGCTCCAACCAGTTCTCCTAATCGGAAGCATCAAACTTATCTTTCGGTTGCTCAAGGAAATCAGTCCTCGCCAGTGACTCCTAAATCGCAAACAGTCCAACATCAAACTAAATCGCACGTAGCAAACACAGAGTATTTTTTGCTCAAGCATTGTAAATTCGATGCTATGGCGATGATGTCAGGGAACATTCTTTCGCTTGGCACCCAGCCACCGAATTTTTTGCTACCACCACCTAAGGATCCTCAATGTTGGCATCAATCCATCCAACAACTGCTTACGGAGGCACAACAAACTAACTGTGTTGACAACCTCCAATTTCTGAGCTCACTGTTGTGTCTAAAGGCGAAGCGCATCCGGAACGCGCCTAACATACCGACAAACGAGGGTATTCGATTTCATCGATACCCACCCATTAAAGGCGTTGTCAAAGTACACGTGGCGTGTACAAAATGTTATAATAACACCAATACGCCGGGTACACCCCTTGTACGCGCCATTTGCACCGAAGATGAGCTTAAAACGGACAAAATCATCAAAATCATCGAGGATCACCTTGCGTCAGATCAACATGCCTCGCATTGTTTTGACGTACCGCGTCTTTTCTTTCTTTTGATTTGTGTCATGTGTAATCTGTCGTTGCACGGGACAGCGTTAATTCGAAACAAGTGCTGGCCAGTAAGTTCGCCAGTAAGTTCACCTAGTCCCAATCTCTAACCCCAGTAAGTTCACCTGGTCCCAGTAAGTTCACCTGGTCAGTAAGTTCACCTAGTCCAAATCTCTAACCCCAGTAAGTTCGGCGTAAACCCACTCGTGCTCACACCACTCCTTCGAGCTCGTCGCTGTCGTCTCCGCCAATCTAAGCTGCTTCGATCCGCACACGCCGCTAACCTTTCAGTTTACTCTTAAACCCCCAGTAAGCTCACCTGGTCCCAGTAAGCTCACCTGGTCACTATATTCACCTAGTCCCAATCTCAAACCCCAGTAAGTCCACGTGGTCCCAGTAAGTTCACCTACAGTGCGCGTGTAGACGCCGGGAGGGGGCTTATCGGTATTGCGCAGCACGTGTGGGGTAGGGCGGAGTCGTCGACTCAGAAGAGCATATTCTCGGGGTTGCCGATCGACAGAGAGCCACCTAGAGCTGGACGTTAC
This sequence comes from Chrysophaeum taylorii, assembly GCA_029834535.1. Lineage (NCBI taxonomy): Eukaryota > Pelagophyceae > Pelagomonadales > Pelagomonadaceae > Chrysophaeum > Chrysophaeum taylorii. The sequence continues at coordinate 72,871 of JAQMWT010000489.1, read as the reverse complement.
AGAAGACGGGCTTGTGGGCAAGAGGACGCGGACCTCGCGGGGCGTCTGGTCCTGGCTCTTGTTGATCGTTTGGCGTAGGCGGGCCTTAAGGGATACAGGTTGGAGGAGCCTCGGTGACAACGACACGATCGATCACGTATCTGGTACCGTTGCAGTGGCCGTGCGACGGGTCGAGGTTGCGAAGACTTTAAGCTCGCGATCAAAGTCAGCATGCCGTTGGTTGTCAGGGAGTTCAAAACTCGACTCTTTAGAGCGAGGCGTCGTCTTCCGACCCAACCTAGTCGGCCGAAAAGAACTCCGACGCCTCGTCTCCGGAAAAAAAAGGCCGCGGTCATGCGCGCGTTGTCAGCATCGACAACATCGTTTCGACGGGGCGTGAGAATGGCGCGCTGAAAGAGCCGCCGCGGGTCGTGGAAACAGTCTGCGAGGTCGCCGTAGACTGCTTGGAGGATCACTGTCCTAACTACTAATCGACAGATGTTTGTCTGTTTGTCTGTTTGTCTGTCCCTCGATTTAGGGTAAGGATCAGGTAGGCGCGAGAGTAAGGATCAGGTAGGCGCGCGAGGCAGCCATTGATCCTCGAAGCCGTCTACGGCGACCTCGCAGACTATTTCCACGACCCGCGGCGGCTCTTTCAGCGCGCCATTCTCACGCCCCGTCGAAACGATGTTGTCGATGCTGAGAACGCAAGTGCAGGCCAGTAAGTTCGCCTAGTCCCAGTCTCTAACCCCAGCAAGTTCACCTGGTCCCGTTACGTTCACCTGGTCAGTAAGTTCACCTAGTCCCAATCTCTAACCCCAGTAAGTTCGGTGTAAACCCACTCGTGCTCACACCCACTCTCCTTCGAGCTCGTCGCTCTCACCTCCGCCAATCTAAGCTGCTTTGATCCGTACACGCCGCTAGCCTTTGCGTTCACTCTAAAAACCCCAGTAAGTTCACTTGGTCCCAGTAAGCTCACCTGGTCACTCAGTTCACCTAGTCCCAATCTCAAATCTGTCTTTAAATGTCGACTGCTAAGAGGGGGGGGTGTGTGTGGGGAGCATGAAGGATGTGGGTGGGTTTGTGGGGTATGAGGGATCACTGTCTGGCTCGCGGGCCTATCTGATCCTTACCCTAAATCGAGGGACAAACAAACAGACCCACAAACCCACCCACATCCTTCATGCTCCCCACACACACACCCCCCTCTTAGCAGTCGACATTTAAAGACAAACAAACAGACAGACAAACAGACAAACATCTGTCGATTAGTAGTTAGGATAATCGACAGTCCTTTCATCTTTCGTGCTATAATGATCCAGCTGCACACATGAGAGCTATCATTCTCCGCTTTGGAAAGTCCATTGCAATCAATAAGCCACTTAAAGAGGCGCTCATGAAATGTATGGCTATCTATAACTTGGATGCTTCTAAAATCATCATCAACCCTGACGCCAACGCCCCCCTCTTGCTACAGCACCCTTATATCTCGAACGTAAATCTTGAGATTCTTGTAGCGGCTTGGTCATTACTACAGTCTGTTGAAGATAATATCTGTGAAGTGACCAATCCTAACGAGCTACTTAATGTGCTCATTGAAAGCTTCGTTAATGATGTCTTTCACCAGCTTAATGATACGTCTCCCGAGACGGAACCGCCAATGTTATATGACTTTCGTCAACTTTCACCTGAGCATCAGTATGCTCTCAAAAACGTGCTAGTCCAGGTTGGCTATCCCTCAGCTATAATTGATGCCTTTTCAGATAATAAATTGTCTGAGGGTGAAACACCGGCACCAGTCGAAACACCATCTGCTGAACCCACGCCAGACGAATCTAACGACAATGTGGTTGAATCTTTGCGCCATTAAAAAGGAGAGATTCAATCTTTATCCTCACGTCTCACTAACAGTGAGCAGCAATTGATGGCACGAGATCAACAACTATCGATTGCGCTAAAGAACTTAACTCAGCTACAAGAAGCTTACGACACCTTAAACGCTCAAGTAACCGAAAATCTTAAACACGTCGCACTCTTGGATAATATACTATCAAGCCACCAAATGCACCAAGATACAATGATACCTACCCTTGCTGTCTTTGTCCACATAATCTCACGATCGCTCATTTCGTCTATTGGACAGTTTCCTCCAAATGCTTATGACGAGGCAGAGCAAACTCTAATCGACGATACAGCTCATAACTTACATACCGCTATGTCTGATGCACAGGATCATATTATCCCGGCTGTAGACATGCATACTCTAACACCGGACGCAGCTATGTCCTTCTTATCTTCTGTCATGGCACCCCTGGTCGCCCTCAGTGATGCTATTACTACAAACAATACTGCAAACGACCAACCCGAAGATCATGATTCTTCCTCTCCAGAGTTAAAGGAACTGGAAGATCAAAGTGATGATGAGTTGGACCACACATCTGATGTTGTGGATGCCGCTTCTTTACGCAATGTCACGACTCGCCCAACCTCATCTTCCTAAATTGATTTGTTATGTTACCTTCCCCTGTTTTATTGCTGTTTGTTTAATTTGTTCGCTGCTCTCTTGTACATTACACAAGTTCCGCCCTCAAGAACGTCGGAAATGCATAAACAATTTTTTCACACGTTGAGGGGGTCCAGAGAGCTACACTATTATGTGTACGACACTGGAACATCTCACTCCTTTCACACCTATCTACACTAGAGGTTTTTCTCTCCGCAATACGGCTTTCCCTCTTTCCTTCCTTACCCTTCCGCAATTACTTGTGTTCACGACTATGAAGAATACAGTCGGAAGCTCTCTTCCAACATGGAGTAGGTCTCCAGGTGCGTACCTTCAGGTACGGTGTTTTCTGTTTAATTAACAGAGGCTTCGTTCCTCGTTGTCAGTGCAAACGCTTCTATGGGACTTAATGTCCTTAAAAGGAGTCAGGGCCTAAATCCCTACCTTGTGTAGTAGCATGTGACAAGCGGAATGGTCTGTACGCGCCTAAGACTGCACGCAGTCTCTACCATGTAGTACCCGGAGAGGGTCAAATCTCCCCAGACCCGAGAGACTGATAGGGAATATATTAATTCCCGGGCAGACAGTCCTTGGTTGGGGATTGCACCAGTTTCATGGTTTCATCGGCCTTTAAATCGTCTTCAGAACCAGAAGCGATGATTAGTGGTGCCCCAGGCAGGCGCAGATTGCGATGTTAAACATTTCGTGCGCAACGTATGAGTCTTGATAGGCGCATTAATAGTAGTCTTATGTAGTACCCGAATGCCTTCGCTCGGTGGCACATCATCCTGAAGCGACTTAATTCGGTTATAACCCAAACAAAACAATGACGCGAGATAGATAGTGCAGATTGGTAGCATCGTTCGTGTCATAAGCAGCAGGCAGTATTTGTTTAACTGGCTTTGACATCCAGAGGTCTTTAGTGACTGGCAGTGGCAGTAACTAACTAACTAACTTCAGACCTCTCCCGAGCATGGGAGCCAGGCCGGACCGGCAGGAGCCGGTACGGTATCACAGAGGAAAATCACGCAGTTGGGGCAGAGGCGAGGGACGAGGACGGACTTGTTGATGGTGGACCGCCACTGCGCGCGGTCTTGTGCGAGGTCGTGCGAAAGCGTCGCAGGCCGCGGACGTGTTGGTCCACGAACAATCGACCTGTCCGTCGCGTTCTGCCCAACCGAGCGAACCCCATCCCAGCGCGGACTTTTTTTCCGGGTGCTAACCGGCCAGCCCGGGAGGCGAGCAGGCACCGTCTCACTCCGGGACGGCCGGGGCCGCCGCAGGGAGCAAGCGTGTTAGGCGCCGTCCTCCATCGCAACCGCCGGTTAGCGATCGCAGCTTTAGTGACTGGCAGTGGCAATAAAAGATGATTTAAGTGCAAAAAGACGCCGTCAAAGAAGGGATTGCCGGATAGCATAGCAACGAAATCGAACAGCGTATGTTTATGGAGAAAATAATCATGAGTGACCGCGGAAGAGCGTTGGTAACTAACTAACTGTCTTAAGAATTGTTGCTGCTGGCGTTTTAGGTGTGGACATATATAATAGCTTGTTGTGTTGCGTAGGGCTGAGGACGAGGGTTAATTTTTCGAGCGACTGGCGTACTTCCTTTCAAGACTTACTAATTCTTACTAATTCTTCCTTTTGAGTTGAAGATCTTATTAAGTCATAAGAAGTTGTTGTAATTCCAAAAAGTAGTAGGAAAGAAAGAATAATAAAGATGGTCGGCACCGTTGTTATTAGGCGTGCCGCCGAATACGGAACTCAGGTCGTCAAGGTGCCGGACGACATCCTGATGCTCGGGGGTGGTGATGATGCGAGGCTCCCGCGGTTGCGACGGAAGGATAGCGTGGCTCGGCAAGTGGTCGCGCAATGGCGCGATAAGAGTGCTGCGACGCGCGCGCGCGCATACGAGGTCGCGCGGCAGTGGCTCAAACTGAAACTCCGCGAGCGAATCCGCGAGATCCCGGCGTACGAGCGGCTGTTCGCGCAACTGGGATTTGCGGTATCCTTCGACGAACTTCGGCGATCGCGGCTCTACCCGCAGCCTCGCGGTCGTCGCCGCCGCCAGGACTCGGATTTAGACGACGAATCAACGCCGAAACTGGTTGCCTGCGTCGCGCGACGGGACCAGGATGCGGCGCGAAAGCTCCGCGGTGGCCTTTTGAGGGCCGCCTTTGTCGGGGACAAGCGGGAGATTCTGCGGTATCCTGCAACGAACACCCTTCTAGACCCCAACGGGTTCGAGTTCGCCGTCGACGCACTCCATCTTGCTTGCCTCGGCGGCCACCTAGAAGTCGCCATGCTCCTCGTGCACCGCGGCTTGCGGGCGGTCCCGGACGCACGGGGGCGGCTTCCATTGCACCACGCGGCGGCACACGGTCGTTTGAGCGTCGTGCGATGGTTGGTCCAAGTCGAGCGGGCTCCGATAGACGCCCCCGACGCCGCGCGTCTGACGCCCCTCATGCACGCCAGCCGCAACGGGTGGCGCGACGTCGTGAAGTATTTGGTGGGGCGCCGCACAGCAGCAGCAGCAGCAGCAGCAGCAGCAGACGCGACGAAGGTGGACGTCGCGCCGCCGCCGCAATCGATCCAAAAAAAAAGAAAAGTGCCCGACGAGGTCTGGCGGTGCCGCGAACGGTACCACATGCTATTGCTTGGGGATCACCCGAACATAGGGGGTGGAGGGCTCCGGACGCTCGAGGATTTGGCGGCGACGGAGGATCTCTACCTCGGAAGCGTCGGCGTTGCCCGGCGCCGCATCGACGCAATCCTCGAGGACGTCGCGAGAGGCGTCGCGCATTGCCACCATCTCCGAATCGCGCACCTCGAGCTCACGGCCGACAGCGTTTTCGTCGACGAGCGTTGGGGGGCGCGTTTGGGCAATTTCGGGGGCGCGGAAGTCGATGGAGACTTCGAAGCCGACATCGAAGGGTTTCGGGCGTTGGCGAGACGCGCGCGCCGGGGGGCTCGGACGAGATTCAAGAAGGACATCAAGATCACGGACCCCGAGCTCCGGGAGTTCGTGAGATTCTCGGGCGGAGTCCTGTCGATCGATTTCAAGACTCTGGTCACGAGATTCCCCTCGCTCCTGATCTCCACAGACTCGAAGAAGGAGGACTTTTTTCTCCGCAAGCTGTTCGCGCCGTCGCGACCCGACGACCGCAAACTGCTGCGCGGGAATCCACCACCACCACCACCACCACCACAACCCGACGCAAAGGGGCTCATGGAGGTCGCTTTTGAGTTGGACGCTCTCGGCCGCACCGACGAAGCCCTGGAAGCTCTGGAGCGGGCCGGCGAGGTCAACGCGGACGCGTTGGCTCACGCGGCGTGCTTGACGCGAGCCCGCGGCCGCGGCGACGCGAGAGCTTTGGTCCAAAGAGCCCTCGAGCGCGACCCGGGGAACCCGGTGGCGCTGTGGTTGTGCGACGAGCAGCAGCAGCACGAGCCCGCCCGATTGCCACCTCCTGCGTGCGAGGACTTCGCGACCTACGCGCTGCGCGAGGCGAGTCTCGGTGCTCCCGAAGGAGATTTCGTCGCGCCAAAGTTTTTTACTCGAGCGAGTCAGCCCGCGCGCGCAGCAATCCCCGACCTCCCGCTGAGCCTTCTTCCCGCCTCGGCGCTCCGGACCGGCCGCATATTGATCGAGGGACCTGCGGGGACGGGCAAGTCGTGGCTCTTGCGCGAGTTGACGGTCGAAATTTTGAAAAAGACGTCTCTCCTGCCTCTCCGCGCGTCCCTATCATCGTCGTCGTGCGGCGGCGACGACGACGACGACGACTTTAATTATTTCTGGAAAACCAAGCCTCCGAGACCCGAAAAGCACCAAGCGGCCATCGACGCGGCGCGCCGAGAGGGACGCTTGGTGCTTCTGCTCGACGGCTTGGACGAGGTCTCCGAAGGTCGGCGAGCGGGAATCATCGAGGCGACGCGCGGCGCCGTCGTTACGATCGTGACGGCGAAGCCGTGGATTCGAGCCGCCGACCGCCTCCTCAAGGGCAAGGGCTTCTGCGTGCTGTCGTGCGTGTCCTCGTCGTCACCTCGTTGTCCTTCGAAGGGCAGTCCGCCGCTATTCAATTTCGAGTACTACGACCTTCGGGCTACGGCGATGATAGAGAAGGCCGTCGACGAGTCTTCTTCTTCTTCTTCGAGCAGCTTTTTGATATTGGCGCGGCGCAAGCTGCGCGGACGGCTCCGCGACGTGCTCCGCGACGCAGCCATCAAGGCTCACTTGGCCGAGCGCCGGCACCTCGTTCCAGAAGACGTCGACCCCGCCGCGTGGCTCCTCGCGCGCGCGGGAGCTCTCGCGCCGCTCGCGCCCCTCGGCGACCATCACCTCGCCTTCGTTTCTGGTTTTCAGGAGTTTTTTGTTGCCGAAGCGTTTCCATCGCTCCTCGACCAAAATCTCAACGACCCCTGGTGGCAGGGTCCGGCCTTGCTGGCATTCGAAAGTGGCGATCGCGCTCGTCTCCTGGCGGCGAGGTCGGACGTCGCGGCTTTCGCGCGGCGCGCGGCCGCCGAGGGCTTCGCGACGCTCGTCGAAAAACTTCTGGAGAATGGCGCCGACCTCTCGCCGGTCGATCCCGTCACCAAAGACAGCGCCTTGCACTGCGCGGCGCGGTACGGGCGAGTCGAATGCGCGCGCGCCTTGCGCCGCGTCGTAAACGACGACGCCAGAAACAAAGAATTCAAAACGCCTTTCGACCTCGGCACGTCCGATGCCGTGCCCGCGCCTCGCCGCGCCGAGATGGTCGGCCTCTTCCGCCCGCCGCGGGGCCGGAGTCCCGCGGCAACAGCAGCGGCGCTCAACCGCCTCGAGGAACTCGAGGTCATCCTCGACGGTCGTCGTCGCGGCGGCGGCGCGTCTCCCGACGCGACGAGAGCTCTGCGAGTGGCGTCCTCGTACGGTTTTTCCGAGTGTGCTGAGCTCCTCGTCGAGACGGGCGCGGCGGACGTCGACGACGGAGCTCTCGTCGAGGCCGCGCGGAACGGCCACCTCGATACGGTGCGCCTCCTGTTGCTGTCGCTGGGAGCAGACCCTAATTTCGGAGATCCGTTGTCGGCCGCGTGCGCCAACGGACATCTCGAGTGTGCGCGCGTCCTGCTCGCTCGCGGCGCGAAACCGCCGATCTCGCTCTTCGCCGCCAAGACCGCCGCCTGCGCGCAGCTCTTGCTTTCGCGGGGTGTGGACGTCGACGCGATCGTAAACGACGCGGGCGACACGCCGCTCATAGCCGCCGCGCGAACCGGCCGCGCAGACTACGCGAGGGTCTTGATTGCTGCGGGTGCGGACCTCGGCAAACCACCCGCGGACAACTCCTCGACGCCTCTCGTGGTCGCGTGCCGGGAGGGCCACGCGAATTGCGCGCGAGTCCTCGTTCAAGCGGGCGCCAAGGACGTGGACTTCGCGCTCCTCGCCGCGGCGGCGAACGATCGTATTTCGTGCGTCGAGCTTTTGTTGCCCAACGCCGCCGACAAAAAGGCGCCGCTGTTGCTGGCGGCCAAGCACGGTCACATCCAATGCCTCGAGCTCCTCCTTTCCGCGGGCGCCGAAGCGTCGTCGGCGGCGCTTTGCGCCGCGTGCCACGACGGTCGACTCCAATGCGCCAGACTCCTGATCGACCACGGCGCCGACCCCCACTCCTCGCTCTTCGTCGCGTGCCAGAACGGCCACGCCGACATAGCCCGCCTCCTGCTCGCCGCCGCAGCAACAGCAACCGAAACAGCAACATCAATATCAACATCAACAGCAACAGCAAAGAAGAAGGGCGTTAACGAGGGGGGAAAGCGCGACCTCGACGGCGCGACCCCGCTCGCGATGGCGGCCAAGAACGGCCACGTCGACTGCGTCCGTCTCCTCCTGTCGCACGGCGCCGAGGTCGACGCTGCCACCTCGGACACCGGCGCAACCCCGCTCCTCGCCGCGTGCCACACGGGAAAATTCGACTGCGCACAGCTTTTGGTGAGCGCCGGCGCCGACGTCGAAAGACGGACGACCGACGACGGCTCGACGCCCCTGCTCGTCGCTGCTCAAAACGGCCGAACCGACTGCGTACGACTCCTCCTCGAGATGGGCGCTTTCGCAAATTCGCCGCGAAACGACGGCGCGACCCCTCTTCTTATGGCCGCAAAAAACGGCCACCTCCCCTGCGTAAAATTACTTCTTCCAGTTTCCGACGTCGACCAACCATCCTCCAAACCCCCGTTGGTCCTCGCCTCGCAGCACGGCCACCTCGAGACGGCGCGACTCCTTCTCGACCACGGCGCCGATGCTTTGAAAGGTGTTCCCCTCGTCGCCGCCGCGCACCACGGTCGCTTCGAGTGTGCCAAATTACTCTTAGAAAGAGGCGCTCGAGCTGATGGAAGCAGGACCCTCCTCGTGGCGGTGCGCAACGGACACATCGACTGCGCGAAACTCCTGCTCGACAACGGTGCCTCCATCGACGACGAACACCTCGTCGCCGCCTGCGCGAACGGCCACTACAATATGGCCGCCTTTCTCCTAGACAACGGCGCCGACCCCAAGCTCGCCGCAAACCTGGCCGCCACTCCGCTCTACAAAGCGCGCCACCGCGACATCGCCGACCTCCTCCGCCGCTACGATCCCCGCGGAACAATAAGCGACGCCGCACCTTCCACGCAACAACAACGACAACAACAACAACAACGTGGCTCTTCGCGATCCTGCCACTTTCCCAGCTGCATCATCGCCTGCGCACTCTCCTGATTTCGAGATGTGCACGATAAAAAAATCAACATCGAGGAACGGCATCAAGCAATCACATCATAAGCAAGCGGCGGCGGCGGCGGCGGCGGCGGCGGCGGCGGCGGCAACCGGCGTCTCTTTGGTCCAGGATTTTTTTTTTTTTTGCGCAGCACTGCGCTCGTCGTTGTGTCGATCAAACAACGAAGTGGGGCGGGCGCTTAAGTTTGAAGGGGGTGCAGGCGACAGCACTTCAAGGAGGGGTCGGTCGGGTGTGAGCGGCCGGAGCCTTTTTTTTTTTTGGGGGGGGGCAGTTTTTTTTCGGGCGACGCAGTCGACGCTCTCACACACCGAGTTTCATCATCATCATCAGTCTCGCACCATCACCCAGCCGCCGCCGCCGGACTGGTTGCGCCTCGAAGGAAAGGAGGCACCTGGTGACTGCGTCGCCGCCGCAGTGTCTCGGACCTTATTAGCCAGCCAACTTGCGACAATTATAAAGGCGTTGGTGATTTTTATCATCTTGGGGCAGCTGCTGCGACCATAATGGGCTGCATGCTGCTGCACCACGTGTTGAGTCCGGCCTCAACTTTCAATAGTCAACGACTTGCAGCAGCGGCGTTCGTTCGCTCGCTCGTCGTCGTCGTGCTATCGTGAGTGCCTCGCCGGTCGCCGGCCTCCTCCGGCTCGGTTTTTTCCACCTCGGGCTCGTCCTCGAGTTTGAAATCCAAGATGAACTGGGCGAGATTGACGAAGGTCAGGTCGCCTAGAAATCTCGTGTTGTCTTGGAAGACGTGGATGCGGTCGGCGTTGGGCGAAGAACCCATAGCGGCGTTGATTGCCGCGCCCAGGGGCGTCTCTGCGTCGACTACGCACGCGGCATAGGTGCCCGTCGCCAGCGGCTGCGGGAGCATCGAAAGGAGCGTAGCGTACGCGGTACGCTCGGGCAATTCTTCTTCGTCGTCGTCGGCACGAGAAGAAGGGGCGAGGCAATTGTCGTCCGACGCTTCGCTTCTGTCGAGGTGCACCACCGTATTATCACGAAGCCTTGCTTCGAGAAGTTGCCGCACGGTGTCGAAGCTGATCGAACCCTCGCAGGAGGCGTCGCGGTCGACGATAGCGACCACGTTGTTTTTTCCGTCCATCATCACTCGGAGCGCGTCAAAGAGCCGCGATGTCGATGCCACCGAGGTAGGTCTGCGTTCAAGGCGCGGGAAGTGAGCCACGGGGACGTGCCACCAGCCCCCTAGAAACTCGGGATTGTCGGCGACGAGTCCGAGGAAGTGGTTCGCGTCGAGCACGCCTAGGAGATCAGAGACTCGGCGATTTACGTTCGACGCGAGGACCGCGTGGACCGGTCTTCCACGTGCTACGTGGTCGAGCCAGTGGAAGGGCTGCGCGTCTGCGAGCAGCATTGAGGGCACCACGGCAAAGCCCCGTCGACCCGACGCGTTGACGAATGATATTTCGTCGGCGATTCCTTTGGACAACAACCTCGATCGTGGTCGCCTCGCCGCCTCGAGCAGGCGATGGGTAGGGGCTGCGCGAAGGCCGACCAACGCGGCTCTCAGGACGCTGCGGAACGTCGCGAGTCCCGCGATCACGCCGGCTCGGGTCGCCGGAACGGCGAACGCCCGGTCGCGCACCAAGGTCGCAACAACCGACAAGACCGTCTCGTCGGCCGACACCGTAGTCACGGGATCGAGCATTACGACTCGTCGTCCGAGGCCACGTTGAAACAACGACGACCTCCGCCCGCGATCTTCGTCTTCCTCTTGGTTTTCTTCGGCTAACATCAGAACGCCGACGCTCGCCTCCTCCGCGCACGCGTAGGAAGGTGTGCGCCGCAAGCCGAAAATTTTATCGAGAAAATTCGCGAGATCGACGTTCTCGTTTCTGAGCGAGTGCCAGAAATCTCGGAAGGACACCTTGGAATTCTTAAGATTTGGTCGAGACGCTTCCACCCCGAGGACCCGAGCCGCGTTCGCGATCGCGGCCAACGCGCGCTCAATATCCCCCCCGTGAATCCAAAAAATATACTTGAGGGACTCGTGCGCGGGCGGCATGTTTCCCACGAGCACAAGGAGCGTAAAAATCTCCAACGGCTCCAGACCGCCAAGGATTCGGTAGTGCTCCTCCGTGTCGTCCAGAAGCATCCCAAAAACCTCATCGAAGCCCGCCGCATTCTCGAGGGGCCGGGAACCGAGCTCCCTCCAGTTATCCACCGCCTCTCGCAAATTTTTCAACCCAACATCACCATACTCCGCGCGAATGTCCATGCTACAATGAAAATGAAAATGAAAATGACCATGACCGACCGACAGGGGCCCGTGACGTGGCCTCAGACATATTCTGACGTGGCCGTATTATGATACTCTACTTTTTCGAGAAAATTCTTCTTAACTTTCCGATCGATATCCCTAAATAGAAACGCGCGTGGTCCGAGCTTTTCCTCGAAACCGCAAGCCGTGGCGGCCGGCGGTGGTGGCAAGATCGACAACCTTCCCTGCGTGATTTCCTCGGTGACTCCAGCCTCAGCTGCACTAGACTTATTAGTTAGTTACCTATATGGCCGTTTCCCAAAAGACACTGTGGAGTCACAATCAAACCCAATACGAAGTGATCAAAGCAACCAACCAAAACCAACATCCAACTACAATCGTTTTTGGTTTTTGGGCCGAAGCAGGGGCGCTGAGCAAGACGCCACCACTTGTGTTTTTCAATGGAGTCCGAGTATTATTCAAGCGGGCGGGGCTTGAAAGCAAAAATCGAGAGGGAGGAAGAGAAGGAAAGGGAAGGGGGGGTAGGTGTCCGTTTGCCGCGTTGGCGCGCAGCTCGAGCTGTCTCGTCCATGCTTCATCCGGAGTGCGCCAGCGAACTCAGAGACCAAACCCTTGCGCTTGGCCGTGCAAAAGGAAACCAGTCCAAACCAAACCAAAGCAACCAGGCGGCGCATCGAACTGGCGATTCGAACCAACTAAACGCCGCAGGCGGCGACACGAACAAAATCCAACCAAGTAATTTATTGTCGTCTTGGGTATCACGCTGCAACCGTCGCTTAGCGTCGTCTCCTCGTGTCTATTTTATTTTTTTGTTTTTTTTCATCACCACGACTGCCGCTACTTTCTATTTTCCCCTCGCCCTCTTTGAGCTCCTTGCGTCACTGCTTCTTGCCTTGCTCCTTTCTTCCTACCTTTGCCTCTGACGAGAATTAGTTGCTTCATCAGGTTCCCCCTCTGCGCGCATATCCATCCGTTGTATTCTTGGTGCTTCCTTGTTTCCTTACGCTCATCCATTCTGGCTCCTTGAGCCTGGGAGTTGCAAACCATAATAATAATAATAATAAGGATAATAATTGTCTTGGGTTTTATTGGACCAAATCTGCGCGGATAATGACGGTAGTCCGTCACTTCGCTCGTGTCTTCTTTTTGTGTTGCCCAAGGGGACCTACTACTCATAAGTGTGCAGCACCCTGTTTGGGCACTTTGGCTGTTGCTGCCTTTTTGGGTCGAGAGCGCCCGGGCGTGTTTGAACCCGCTTCCAGAAAGAGTATTGACGGCCATCGCGAGGAGGTGAATTGAACGCGCCACCGACTTCAGCGTCGCATGCGTGGACGTGGTTGGGATCCGCGTTGAAGTCGATGTGTGTCGGTGTTGGAGGCCCAACAACGAACGAAAGAAATCGGCGCGGAGCGAGTGTGGCAAATACAACGTTGTGGCCGCGCGGATGGACGAAAATGGCGCCATCATCGGTAACGTAGTCAACGTAGAGACCACGGATGTCGGCAGCGACATCGTCCCATGATGTCACGTCGAACCGGGCGCTAAGCGCACATCCCGAACGTCCGCGACAGCCGCGAGTTGTTTGCCGGCAAGTTGGACATTTTCGACGACACTCGCGAGGGCAGTCGGAGGACCGGTGTCTTTCTTCTTTGTGGCGATAGCAGAAACAAAGGTGGTAATCGGACTAGCAAAACCGAAGGAGGAAGCAAGCCTTGTTGATAATAAGCTCAAATAGTGAGTGCCCCCACCGCTCGAACGCGGTTTCGGGGTTATTTATTTATTAGTTTACGAATGAAAAAAGAATGAAAATGAAATGAAATTATGCTGCGTCACGTCCAAGAGTTGAAAGAAAGGAAAGAAAGAATGACAAAAAAGAATCTTGCCCAAAGAAATTCAACATTTGTTGTTCGCCTTGGTAGTCGGCCGAAGACGAGCTGAGAAAAACTCCGCATGGTCGCTTTGGAGCGACCGTGTCGAGACTTCCATGGTGGGAGCTAACGGGCCTTTTCAGCCACGATATTATGCGTGCGGAACATATATGAGCGATAGATAGAGATCAGGACGAGGAAGAAGAGGAATGGGGTGAGCGGCGCCGCGGGTCTTCTTCATCGTCGTCATCATCGTCGCCTTCGATGACTTCGACGCCGACGAGGTCGACCTCGACCAATTCCGTCTGCGACGGTTCCGCCGCCGCCGCCGCCGTCGTCGTCGTCGTCTTGGGGTCGGAGGAGGTGTCGAGGAGAATCTCGTTGCCGCGCGGCGACTCCTCGGGGGGCTTGTCGGCGAGGTCCGGCGCGCCCGAGACGGTGGCGATCGGGGGTGGCCTCCCGCGCGGCGACTCTTCGATCGGTTTGTCGGCAAAGGAGGGCGCTGGCGACGGTGCGATGACGACGGGGGGCGGGCGAAAGAGACTCGCGGGCTGGAGGAGTGGTGGGAGTTCGGTCGAAATGGACGATGTGGCGGGTTGGGACGCGGTGGCGAAGAGGCGTCCTGGCGAGAGGCTCTTGGCAGCGAGCTGGACCGCGGCCGACGCGACGGTCCAGAGCACGGACGTGGCGAGGATCGCGCAGACGAAGAGTTCGGCGACGAAGAGCGCGCGTACCCCCGCGAGGAGGAGAAGGGGCGGGCCTGCGACGCAGGCAGCGCACGAGCCGAGCGCCGAGGCGACGCGCGTCCGACGGACCCATAATTCGAAGAAGTTTCTGCGACCCGCGTAGTGCGCGGTGGCCGCGAGCGCGACGCGATCCGCCGCGCGTCGCGCCGAACACGCCAAGGCCGCGACGCACACCAGGACGCCAGCCGTCAGCAACGTGTCGTCGGGTGTCGCGACGACCAAAGAGCAAAGCGCTGCGGCGCACGCGAGGCCAGCTGCGCCGTTTTTTTGAGTTGCGCGCACGACAAACGTGAGCCCTAGGGCGGCGACCGCCGCGGCGGCGACGGCGCACGCGAAGCCCCAGTTGGGCCAGCGCTGCTGCTTGAAATAGAGGGCCGCCGTGCTCATGACAAGCCCCAGCGCGACACCGACCCCACCGTGCGTCCAAACGCTGAGCGCGAGTGCCTGAGTTCCGCGCGCGCCAAGGTCGTCGGCGCATATTTCGACAACCGCAGAATATCGGCGGCGCGTCGTCTCCTGCTGCTGCTGCTGCTGCTGCTGCTGAGTGGCTTCTTCCTCTTCGGAACCAGAGGATGCCGCCGCGTCGTCGTCGGAGATGGTCAACGGGTACCCGGCGAAGCGGGAGAAGAGCCGCGGTGGTCCCCATCTGTAGTACTGCCTTCCGCGACGACGGCGACGACTCGCGAGGCGAGGCGAGGCCACGACGCGCACGGCGAGCGGCAAGGCCTCCTCGACGTGTCTCTGGTAGAGAGTCCGCGGCGAGCCGACGACCCGAACGTCGTCTTCGGGGGGCGGCGCGTCCTCGCAAGACATGGTGAGGAGCGTGATCTCGCAGCCCACGACGACGGCGGCCGCGACGGCAGCGACCGCGCCCACGAACCCGAGCCCCGCGCCGAAGGCGACGACGCCCTGGAAGCCTGCGCCGACGAAACCAAGCGCACACGCCAGACTCGTCCATCGTGCGGCACTCTCCAGAGTCTTGTCTCCCTGGAGGAGCCGCGGCAACCTCACGAGGGTCGCTGCCTCGGCATCCATCAACCCCGTAGGGACGAAGAGCCACAAAGCGAACGGTGCCGCCGTCACAACGCTCAACCCAAACAAAATGACCGCCGTGGCCATCGCGGCACCCACGCTTCCGACGCGACCAAAGGGCGCCGTCCGCATCGCTACGGCTCGGAAGGCCTGGTGCGCGCCGAGCCATGCGGACACCTGCCACCACTGTCGCGCGCTCAGCGGCACGATGCTGAGCGCGAAGGCGTTGACCAGGAAGCACCCCGAGGCCGCGCGGATGTGATGCAGCGCCTACCATGCAACCTCACGTTCGCACCGAACCACAATGGTTACCTCGTCGCACATGAAAAAGCGCAGCGACTCGAATGATGGGTCTGGCGACTATGTGTTCAACGAACGCTCAGATCTTAAAAGGAAGGCATGGACGAATCCAGTATAGTTTCCTCACGACCGCGGCATCTTGAGTTCACAGTTTTATCCTTCACTTTCTTCGGCACCGATGAACACTTGCCCAACCCCAACCCTTACCTTGGCACAAAATTGCGCCACATCTTCAATGTTTGCGCGTATATGCTTTTTCGATCGTTTCCCACACGTTCCCAGAATAAACCTTCAACGGTGATTGATTAATAAAACGCAGTTTAGAACGCTCGACGACGTGTCACGTTGAGCCAAATAATTGTAGTACCCAATTTTTTTTTTTTTCACGAGACCAATATATTTATTGCCTCCATCGGCCTTAAAATACATTGAACGCACCGCGTTTCCTGGCAACACGTCAAAACGCGACGCCGCGGCACATCTGTAGCCTAGGTGAGCGCAACTTGACTTTTGTGGGCCCCATAAACAACTCGTCCCAAAACCTACCTACTGAACTATCGACGCGACCACACGTGTGAGGCCCATCTGATGCATATCCTGCACTAGTCGTGTCAGGGCAAGGGGATATGTGGCTGAGGGTTTTAGAGGTCGAAAAAAATTAATAGGCACTTGAAGTTTTTGAGCTAGCGCGTCAGTCTCATGAAGGGCAAGGCAAGGCGCGTCCGCTGGCGCAAGAGAACGGTGCTTAACGGTCAAAAAACCCCTTCTCTGATCCCCCGCTCTCATCGTCACATGTATAGAAACCTATACAAAAAAACAGAAACTTTTTTTGGTCGACTAGTTTCTCAAAAGTAGGTCGTATCGCGCCTTGGACGCGTAGTGTAACCGCAGTCCCCCTAATACCCAACAATGCCGCGTCGACAAAGGCAGAATTTTTTTTAAAACTTGTTGTTCCTAAGTCCTCGTCGTTCCTAGCGTTGTGCCGTCCCACGTGTGGTAGTTAGTTCCTCATGCCACTACGCTCGCAGCGCCGCGAAACGCATCAGAGTAGTGCGAATCAGAGTAAAAGACGTCGATGCCACGAGCCCAGGTAGCCAACGCCGGCACGCGACTAGGACCGCGAGTGTGAGAAGATGACCAAAACCACATGACCAACACCACCACCTACTTGCAATGTGCTGAGATACCACTCTGATCAATCAGCCGATGCATCCGCCGGCGGTGGGGCTGCCGTTGCCATAGGGCCATCGGCTCAATTTGCCCTGATGTACGACGCAGACCCTACGAGAAATGTCGATAGTCGCGCCGAGATGTAAGAGCGCGCCACCTCGGACCCCGCATGACATCCTGCTTACTGTTTCTGCGCACGCGTGTCACCTGCTATTGTTTCTTTTTGTTCTGAAATGAACGACCCGGCGGCACGGGGCAATATGCTCGTTATTACCATTGACGCGCGCCGTGATGGTGATTCTACCGTGCTTGTCGCTTGTTCGGTACCCAGATTCCCCGCATCGTACCAACTTTCAGAGTCTTTATTTTGATGCGACTTCGCGACACTACCACACTCGGGTGTGTTTTGTCTCTATTAGCTGCTTTTCAGGAGGGCAAAAACACACGCCGGAGCCAGATAGACTGCGTGCGTGCACTCCGGGTTCTTCTTTATGATATGATAATCTCATGGTTGCCTCTTAAATTGCCAAACAAACAAGTAAGATGTCTCCGTTATAAAATAAATTTTTACGTGAATATATACTGTATAATTCGAGTAATGATGACAGGATCCTTGCGCCGAGGTGGACGTCAAAGACGCCAAATTAGCTAACGGACTGTCGATGTCGCACGACCGATCATTAAGGCGCCCCCTTCTCCGGAACGTACCAAGGGCATCGCATACTTTTTTTCTTCACAAAAAATTTACATGCAACGTATGCATGCATTATGCGAACATTATCTTTTCGCTGTCGCGCCCCATTGCTGCGAGGATCATTAGGTGCCCGGACTTGACACCTCTGTGTGAAACGGGGTGAGCGCCCATTTCATGACTTGGTGCGCTGGATTACCTTTGTCGAGGAACCGCTTGGTCGACTAGATCGTCGGGGGGTGCTCGCTTCGTCACCTTGATCGCCCTGGTGCGGCCAGCCGTACGGTTGGCTATAATTATGGTTTGCAAGGCTCGAAGAGCCAGAATGGATGAGCTCGGAGGAAACGGAGAAGAAGCGAGAACGCAACGGTTATCATGGCCGATTGGTGTCATTTGGTTTGTGCCTGTCAACAAGGGAGTGTCGTTTAGTCACCAAAAAAATGTCATTTAGTAAAAAAAAATAAGTCATTTTGTCATGGCCTGACCAGATGAAACGTCATTAGACCAAATAAAATGTCAAGCCATGCCCAAATGACAATTTTTTTTTGAGCAACCCGACTAGGCCCCGCATACCCGCCCTTCCGGTATATCCTTCATGTCCCCACACAACGCATCAAAAACCTTCGAGCATCCACACGCACCACCCCCTCTAAGTAGTCGACCTTTAAAAACCCGATGACACCACAGAAATTCCGAAAAAGGTCGTTGTGACCAAATGACACGTTTTCGTGACCCTAATTGTTATGGTTAGCCAGAACGGATGAGCTCAGAGGAAGAGAAAGGAGGGCGAAGAAGAAGAAGAAGAAGAAGAAGCAAGAAAGCACAAAGGCTTGTTGTGCGGCCCCGTACATCATCTCTCTGCGAGGTTCATCACTACTAGGACTTGCCGCCGTTCACGATGTCGCAGTACCACTGATCATCTCCTTCGGTGATCTTCGACTGTTGGGACTTGCCACAATTGCGCACGGAGTGAGACTTAGGTGTTCTGGATCATCACCATCTGTCTCGAGGGTACTCGGTTGGTCGCTTTTGCTTGGCTCGCTTTGATGAATGATTCAGTCGCTCGCGGAGTCGGCTCCTGATTGGGTGGCTCACGAGAGAGCGGACCGCGCGTCGATATCTATCTCCGAGGCGTGCGTTGGCGAGAGGGAACGACCGGTGTCCTGTTATCATCATCGTAAGAGCCTCCTTTGGCGATGGGGAAAAAAGTCTGGGCGATTGCTGCGTTCCCAGGGAATAGTGTCCGTTCGAGACGCGCGTCGTATAGGCCGCTGTTTAGGGCTGCTCTTCATCCCGCGTCTTTGAAATACCTCGTAGAGAAGGAGCCGATGGCATCGGCCTATCGCGGTGGCCATGCTGCAATGCAGGCGCCGTTGAAGCGGACTGGTTCTGGTTATAAGAGCCTTTTCCATATTATTATTATTCCAGATCGGGATTCGCGACGACGCGGTGCTTATTTCCATACACTTCCCAGGTCCCCCCTCTCGCAGTCGCTGATATCGCACGAGCCGATCCATGCACACACCATAGCAGCAGAAGGCTTCGCAGGAACTACGTTAAGTGTGGTCGTCCCGAGTAGTGCCGTGATACGATCGCGTCGGAACTCGCCCGCGACGACCCCACCGGGCCGTAACTGCGGCGTCGAGTTCCTGCATAATATCTTTTGAGCGGCCATTGTCGTAGTCGGGCAAATTGTCAGCGAAATTCTTGAACTCGGCCAGGACTGGGGGCTCGCAAAGCGAGGGGTTGCCGTCTCGCGCGACGAGATTCTCGAGCATAACAGCCAGCTGGATGGTCGTCTGGTCTTCGGAGATGTGGCTAAACTGGGACGCGAGCGCTCGCTGCTCGCGAGGATTCAGAAGCACGGGCACGCGAAGGCACGTCACTGTTTCTTCTACCAGGAACGTGATCACGTCGGCTTTTTGAGATACGGTGACGACGGCGAAGAGAGGCTCGCCGGCGCGTCCCTCTTTAACGGTCCGAAGCAGCTTCGCGGTGCGATAGAGTCGCGTGTCGAAACGCAGTCGCCACCACCGCTTTGGCTGCTGCTCGAGGAGGCGACGGAGCGCGCGCGTATCGACCAGCTCGCTGCGTCGACATCTTAGGAGAATCAAATCGTCGACGTCCCGCAACAGAGCCTCGCGGACGGTCGGCAAAGGTCGCGCCTCGAACCGGCGCTCGAGCCAGTCGTCGACAAGCGATCGGGGAATGAGTGGCGCATCGAGCGGATGTGGGAAGCCGCGCTGCTTTCGATGCCAGCTCGCGCGACAAAGACTCTCGCGACCTTCCTCCGCGGCAGAGGAGAACTCTCCCGGCGCGGAAGCTCGATCCCTCGCGCGTTCTGTCACCCAGGAGTGGGGCCCACCACTCGCGTTGCTGTAGATATCCATGGCGCGATCGTCGTCGTCGCTTTCCCCCAGCGCCTTGATCCACGCTGGCGGCGGCGGCGAGTAGTCCAATTCGTTGACGTCTCTCTTTCGAGGCCCGTCCTCGTCGCTTTCGGCGGCTTCTTTCCGATTTCCTGCTGGCGACTTTCCGCTGGCGGTGTCTCCTGCTAACAAGGCCGTCCGAATGTTGACGTGCTCTCGAGTCGTCGACTCCACAACAAATTGGGTATCGAGCGACGCAATAAGATCGCGAGCGGTGAGGAGCCAGGCGTCTTTCGATCGCCGAACGATCGCGCGTTCCTCGGAGAGCACAAATTCGTCGATTACTCGCGCCGACGACGTCGTCGTTTTAACCCCAATCTCGTCGAGGAAAAGACCGTCAAAAGCGGCCGTCGCGACGGCACGCGCGGCCGCTTGCGAATCGATCAGGTGATCGGGCGCCTCGAGCGCGGCCGCGCGCGCCGTCCCAGCGCGTCGCTTTGCTACGCGCATGAGGTCCAGCATGTGCAAGGTGAGCGTGCGTCGGCGTTGCGCCGGCACGTAGACGTCGACGTCAAACAAGTCGCCGCCGGAGGGCAAGAAGGCGCCAGGCCTTCGGATGACCTCGAAGATAACGAGTTGCCGGCCGAGCCTCGCGACGCCGCCGACGACGCGCCTGCCGCGACCTGCTTCGCGCCTACTACTCGGGCCAGCGGCGTTGGGATATTTGCGGTGCCGACGACGACAACGCCGTCGAGGCCCTGGCGCGACGGCAGGATTCGTCTTCTTTGCCGTCGCCGACGACGCGCGCGCGACGCGACCGCCGAACTCGTAGCTGTCGAGGTCGAGCGTTGGCGGCGCGACCACCGCGCGGTATCTGCGCAAGGGTACCCGGGCGGTACCCTTCGCCGCTTGACGCCAGACGCGCCGCGCCTCGCGCTCTAAGGCGTCCGCGTCGAGCTTGGCCTCGTTCACAAAGGCCGAGGAGAGCGGAACGCGTCGCAAAAAAGCGTCGTCGTCGTCGTCGTCGTCGCCGCCGTTACTCCCGACGACGCGTCGGATTTCGGCGAGCGTGAGCTGGAGGCTGTGTTCGGCCATCGACGGGAAGCGAGTGACGACGAGACGCACGATACTCTTGCAAAGGCCTGGGAGCTGAAAGAAACGAAAAACGACGCGCTCGTTGCTCACCGTCGAAGCGAACGCGGCCACGCAGCCGCGATAGCGCTTTGGCGTCCCGAGCCAGCGCCTTCGTCTCTCGGCGCGCTCAACCTCGTGGTCGGCGAGACGGCGCAGTCGCGCGGCGTGGCGCGCAGCCCGGCCAGTCTCGAGCTGCTCTGCTGCTACGCAGAGCTCGGGCTCGACGCGCGCCGCGGCGGCGCCCGGTTCCTCTCCGGGTGGTCGCGTCGGCTCGAGCCAAGGGTCGAGGTGCTCGAACGTAGCACGGCGCGTCGTGAAGAATCGAGTCTTGTCTTCGTTTTCGCTTTTGTCAAAGTTATTTGCGCCGATCGCCGGCGAAGGCCGACGGGCGCCTGGCGGGACTCGCTCGGCGCGCCACGAGCAGTGGTACTTGAAGTAGAGGCGAGCGCAGAGCTCGTCGACGAGGTCTGACCTTCGGCCTGGCGCGAGCACGTCATCATCATCGAAGGTCGCCTCGAGCGCGGACATGCCGATGTTGAGGGTGCAGGTGGTCGAGTACTCGGGCAAGTAGGCCTTGAAGGCGAGGTGGCGTCGCGGGTTGACGGTCTCGTGTGACGGCAAGTACGCGCGGCCGCCAAAGCCAACGGCGACCACCGAGAGGATGCACGCGTGTTTGGAAATGGCCCAGACGCGGCGCGAAATGACTTCGGTCCCCAGCGCGCAACCGTGTTCGGCGGCAAAGACGGTCCGGGTACCGAGTCCGAAGAGGGCGTACGCGTCTCGCGGGTACCGACCGAGTTCGTGGCGTCGCTTGGGGGGGCGCCACTCGCCGAGCGCCGCCCGGAACGACACCGTCCGCCAGTCCTTGTCGCGGCTGCGTACGCAGAATGGCTCGCGAAAGCGCGCGAGCGAGAGGTTGAGGCGCGGCACGGGTCCCGCGGGTGGTGGTGTCGGCAGTTTGTCGTCAAGACTCAGGATAGCCTCTGTCCGGAGTTCCGTCGTTCGTCCCTCGCGATCGAGCTGGCGATACGCGTAGGTCTCCACGCGCCCCGCCAGGCTGGAGGAGGGAACAGCCTCGACCCGCGACAGGTCCTCTCTGGCCGCCTCCGAGAGCGGCGCGACGCGCACGTGCTGAGGATTGGTCAGCAATCGCTCGAGGCGCCGCAGCTGCCATTTGCTCTCGAGGGGTGCCGGCACCTGGGAGACGCCCAGCATCGAGCGCAGCCACGTCGAGATCGCCAACTGTGCGACCTCGCGTTGCTCCGCCGCGTCCAGCAGCGGCGGCGGAGTAGGGGTCTGGACCATTGTAAGCTCCTTCTTCTTCAAAGTGATCGCGTCACTGATCGACGATGGAAGCTCTGAGACCACCGGCGCGCGGGCGGAGCGCACGATGTCCCGCAGGCGATCGGGCTTCCCGTGCTTCCCGTGCTTCCCGTGCTGCTCCCCGTGCTTCCCGTGCTGCTCCCCGTGCTTCCCGTGCTGCTCCCCGTGCTTCCCGTGCTGCTCCCCGTGCTTCCCGTGCTGCTTCCCGTGCTTCCCGTGCTGCTTCCCGTGCTTCCCGTGCTGCTCCCCGTACTCCCCGTGCTGCTCCCCGTGCTTCCCGTGCTCCCCGTGGCGGCGGCGGGCTTCTCGCCACAGCCTGGCTTCCACGAGCAGGGGACGGTCGATGGCCATAATATAAGTCTAGTAGTAGTGATCCGGTGAAGATATTATTTTGAGTCTCGTCTCGTCTCGTCTCTAGTAGGTTGCGCTGAGGAAGATGTGCCTCAGGGTTGCGACGAGGTTCGCCGTGTCGAAACAGGTGAAGGCGCGGCCCGGGGGGAGTTGGGCCCGGATGTCGTCGGCCGTCTTGAAGTTAGAGGCGATGAAGAGGGCGATGGCCGCGACCTTGGGGTTGATCGTGAGAGCTTTGGCGAGATCCTGTGGCGCGACGCCGTAGCGTCCGAAGTCGGCGTCGGAGAGGAGAAAGACAAAGTACTCGTCGGCGCGTTCCTTCGCTACCTCGAGGACGGCGCGACGCGTGGCGTTGATGGTGTTGTCGCCCGACTTGCAGGTCTGGGCGTGTCTGAGCATTTTCCGGACGAGGCGGAGACGGTCCGGTTTCGAGGCGAGACGGTGGCCGTGGCCCCAGGGGACGAGGGTGATCTGGGGGGAGGAGCCCGAGTGCGCGACGACGGCGTAGTCGTAGTTGCGCTCGAATTCGCCGCCGAAGGCCTCGAGCACGAGAAGAAGACACTGGAGCGTTCTAGAAAGCCGGCCGTCGATTTTGTTGTAGACGTACATCGATCCCGAGAGGTCGAGGACGAAGAGGATTCGTTTTTTCGTGCCCGATCGCGCGATCGCGCGGGTGCCCTGTCTGGCCCTGCGCTTGTAGACGTTGGACGCGCCCGCGATGCCGTCGACGAGCCTCTGCTCGTCGAGCTCGCCGTGCGTCTGGAGCCGCGCCCACGCGCTTTCCTGGGCCCTGGCTTGGCGCCCCGCCAGCGCAAGGCGCAGATGCTCGACCTCGCTCGCGACCGACGCGTCCCACAGCTTGGCGTACAACTTCTCCTCTCGCTCCGTCGTTCGCGCCAGATGTAGGAGCCGCCGCCGTTTCTCGCTCGCAATATTGTCGTCGTCGTCGTCGTCTGTCCGGAGCTGCCTGGTGTATTTTTGAGAGCTGGTTGTTCCGAGGAGGGATCTTTTGAGCTTGGCGTAGAGGGCGTTGTCGTGGGCGTCGAAGCCGAAGACGTCGTCGAGGACGTCGTCGAGGGCGTCGCCCGGGTACGCGTCTAAGTGTCTCGCGACTTTGACGGCCTCGCGCGTCGAGTAGGGGTACGCGAGCTCGCCGTCGTCGTATCGCCGGCGGAGGCGGTCGAAGAGGCGCGCGATTTCGACAATTCTCGGCGTTTCGAGCGCGGGCGCGTAGTGGCGCAGCATGTGGAGCGCCGAGAGCTCGTCGAGGTCGTGGATCGCGTGGCACGCGAAGGCATCGCCGCACTCGCGATAAAAGTCGTTCCCATGGAATGGGTAGCCCGGCCGGTTCGCGAGGACGACGATCCGGAACGTTTCGTGAACCGCGATTCTGTCGTCGTCGTCGTCGTCGTCGTCGGAGATCGTCGCGAGCCTTCGGCCGTCGGCGAGCTCCAATTCGCCGTCTTCGAGGAGGGTCTTGAGCACGCAGACGACCTCGAGCGGCGCCTTGTCGGCCTCGTCCACGACGAGGGCGCGACCGTAGCGCGCCGCGCGAACGAGGGCCGGATCGCGGCGCTCGAGGCGGCCGTCGCGCATCGCGGGCGCCGAGGTCAACGCCTCGACGGTCGTGTCGCGGTGGAGCTGAACGTACTCGCGCTCCCAGCCGAGGAGCCCCAGCAAGTGGTCGGCCAGCTTGTTCTTGCCGACGCCCTGGTTTCCCACCAGAAGCAGGTGTCTCCCGAGGGCCCAGTCCCGCAGCAGGTCCCGGAGCGTCCAAAGATGCGCTCCGGTCGAAACGAATTCCGGCGCGGGGACGAGCGGAGTTTTCAGTCCCAACGCCGGCGCCTCGGCGTCGCCGATGCGAAGCATACTATTTTTTTCCCGCGCCTCCTCGACGACCGGCGCCACCAGCGACCTCGCGTTGTTGTTGTTGTTGTTGTTGTTGCCTCGTCGCGCGCCGTGCTCGCGGACCGCGTCGCGCAGCAATCCCGCCGCGAGGAGCTGCTTGGGCTTGGGCAGGAACGCGAGGTACCCGGAAAACGTGCGCTCGACGGCCTCTTCGACGCCGTCTCCCAGCACCGTCGCGATCTGCGCGAGGCGCCGCGGTGTCAGCACCAGCGGTTCGAGGGCGGCGGCCTCGGTCGTTTCGACGGCCGCGCGCACCGCTTCGCCGTAGCTCGCGAGGGCCGCCACGTCGGCCTCCGTCGCCGCCGCCGCCGCCGCCTCGGACACGAGGGTCGCCTGCTCGCGCGACGTCAGCGGCGCGAGCGCGTGGAAGTGGAAAAGCCCGACGACCGACTCCTCCGGCAGCCACCCGGACTCGGCCGTCGCGACCACCCGGAACGCCGGGTGCGGCCTTTCGAGGCGGGTCCCGTCGGGCAACGATATGTCGCGGTCGGTCAGGAGCGACGCGAGGGACGCGAGCACGCCCGGCGCGAGCCGGTGCACGCCGTCTAATACGGCGATACGGCCGCCGATCGCCGCCTCGACCACGGGTCCGCGCCGCCACGTCGTGTCGCCGCGCTCGTCGGTCGCCCGTCGCATCAGGAGATCGCCGAAACTCAAGTCGCGGTAGCACGCGACCGTCCGCGCCCGGAGCCCCAGGACGGCTGCCATCTCGCGGACGACCAGACTCTTGCCCGCGCCGCGCTCGCCGACGACGCAGCTGTCGACGCCGCAGCAGTGGTCCTGGAGGAGTCCCGCGAGAACCACGCGCTGCGTGCCGCTCAACCGCGCCGGGGCGCGGCGAGCGGCGACTTCCCCGCCGCGGGCGATGGCGACGGCCGTCCGCCCGTCGCGCGTCTCGAAACGCAACCGCCGCGATCCCGGTCGCCCGGTTGCCTCCACGCTCCGCAGCACGTATGCCTCCGAAGACTCCTGCGCGGGCACGAGCCCGTCGGCGTCCACTTCGTCCTGTTGGTCGCTCGACGGCGCCCTATTATTCGCGTCGACGCGGCGGCCGAGTCCCGGATTCATCTTCTCGAGCGACGACGACGACGACGACGAATCGCGAGCTTCTTTTTTTGTACCGACCGTCTCGCCACTGCTGCTGTTGTTGATGATGGGCAAGCCGTCGGCATCGAGCGAGTTGTCGTCGTCGCGACTCAGTTCTTCGCTTGGCGCGTCATCCCTATTCTTCTTCATATTCTCGATAGGCAAGCCGCTGCCGGCATCGAGCGACTCCTCATCACCGCGAGGCACCGTCGGCAGGCCACTGTCGTCGTCATCATCACTCTTGGTGGTGGTGGTGGTGATCGTCTCCTTCTTGATAGGCAGGCCGTCGGCATCGAGCGACTCCTCGTCGTCGTCACGAGGCACCGTCGGCAGGCCACTGTCGTCGTCATCATCACTCTTGGTGGTGGTGGTGAGTGTCTCCTTCACGATAGGCAGGCCGTCTGCATCGAGCGACTCCTCGTCGTCGTCACGAGGCACCGTCGGCAGGCCACTGTCGTCGTCATCATCACTCTTGGTGGTGGTGGTGGTGATTGTTTCCTTCTTGATAGGCAGGCCGTCGGCATCGAGCGACTCCTCGTCGTCGTCGTCGTCGCGAGGCGTCGTCGGCAGGCCACTCTTGGTGGCGGTCATCGTCTTCTTCTCCTTCTCGATAGGCAAGCCGCTGCCGGCATCGAGCGACTCCTCATCACCGCGAGGCACCGTCGGCAGGCCACTGTTGTCGTCGTCGTCGTCATCATCACTCTTGGTGGTGGTGATTGTTTCCTTCTTGATAGGCAGGCCGTCGGCATCGAGGGATTGACGAAACGCGGCGCCGACGATCGAGGCATCGGGCTGCTCGTCGTCTACTCGGCAGCGCGGGGTCGTCTCGAAGGCGAAGCCGGTTGGAAGCCCAACTGGAGGCAGCAGAAGGCCGTAGTCGGCCAGGAGAGCGTCGAGGTCTGCGCGGGCTTCGAGGGCGAGGAGGTTGGGAAAGATGTTTATCGGGTAGGCGCGGGCGAGGGCGGCCGCGGGCGATATCGCGGGGAAGAGCCGGAGGAGTTTCGCCACCGTCTCGACGGCAGTTTCCGGCGGCCACAAGCGGGCCTCGACGGCGCGGGCGCGCATGATCTCTTCCACCCTCCACTTGGGGAGGGATTCAGCGGGCGGCGCCGTCGGTTCCCATCGACGGCGGAGCTCGGCGACGAATTTCGCGACGTCGACGGCGGCGTCGGAAGCGTCGCTCGTTCCTCGAAAGACCGAGGCCACGAGGTCGGCTTTCGAGGCCGGAGGCAGGACGTGGGCACAGAAGCGCGACCGGAGCGAGGGGTCGAGGAGGTGGCCGCGGTGCTTGGGGGTCGGGGGTCCGACGGCGACGACGAGAAAGCCGGGCGCGGCGACGAGCGTCCGACCGTCGTCGAGAGTTGTCTCGCGGTTCTCGAGGAGGTTATTGAGGATCGGAAGGAGGGCCGGCTCGGCGCGCTCGATGCCCTCGAGAATGAGGACGCGGCCCTCGCGCGCTGCCCGGACGAAGGCGAGGTCGGTCCGCGCGACGCGCCCGTCGCGGATTTCCCGGCGCTGGAAGAGGTCGGAGGCCGTCGAGTCGGGCGAGAGGGTCACGACCTCGGCACCCGCGAAGA
The DNA here is from genome assembly GCA_029834535.1 of Chrysophaeum taylorii. Lineage (NCBI taxonomy): Eukaryota > Pelagophyceae > Pelagomonadales > Pelagomonadaceae > Chrysophaeum > Chrysophaeum taylorii. The sequence goes on along the minus strand of JAQMWT010000489.1, from coordinate 45,847 downwards.
CTTTTTTCGCGAGGCGACGACCCGCGGGGCCGGGGTCGCAGAGGAGGTACGCGTCCTGGCCCAGAACCTGCTTTTGCCGCAACCAGGTGACGGCATCCCCGAACTCGAGGTCGAGTTCGAGAGCGGGGAACTGGGCGTCGAAGGCCAGGACGTTCCGGAGCGCCGCTCTGTCGTCGTCGTCGTTGTCCTCCTCCGGGAATCTCGCGGCGTGGCGTGCAACCTTGAGGAGCTCGCGGGTCGAGTAGGGCTTGGTATTGCGAAGGGCCGCAAACTCGAGGGCGAGGCGCGGAGGGAGGTCGAGGGATTCGAGGAGGTCGATCTCGGCGCTCGTCTCGAGGTTCTCGACGAGGAGCGTCGCGAAGGACCAGAGGGCGGCAACAGGTCGGTTCGCGAGGATGATCGCGCGCGTACGGCGGTTCTCCAAGGCGCGCAGCACGGCCGCGGGCGCCTTGTCTGCCTCGTCGACCACGAGGCATCTGTCGGAGCGCTCGGCCCGCGACAGCGCGGACAGGAGCGAAGAAACCGTCGAGTCGGCGTGGAGCTGGACGTACTCGCGATCCCAGTTGAGGAGCTCCAGCAGCTTGTCGGCGATTACGTTCTTGCCGACGCCGGGCCTCCCCGCGAGCTGGAGGTCCCAGCCTCGCGTCCACTCGAGAAGCGCGTCCCTCAACACCCACGACGCGAGACTCGGCGGCCGCGCCGATCGCCGAGAAAAGGAGGCGGAGGGTTGCTGCTGCCTGCGGGGGGCTTCGACGTCGGCGATGCGGACGTGGGTTGCGGTGATCGAGATTTCGGGAGCTCGGGCGCCGGCGCGGCAGAAGTCTCGCTCCTGGAGGAGGCCGCCCGCCTGGCGGCGCGCCGTCGCCGCCAGACGCGAAACGCGGGCAGGGTCGGGGGAAAACGGCGCCGCGACGCGGCACACGGCCGCCTCGAAGCCCTCCGACACCGAAAGCGCCGCGGCCCGCACGAGCTCCCCCGGGCCGAGCTCGAGGTTGAGCGCCGCGAACGCTTCGATATGAGGCGATCCGGCGACCAGAAAGCGCGAGTCTCGCTCGTCGAGCAGCCCGAGACTGTGCCGCGCGAGACCCGAAATTTTATCCGGCGTGTCGCCCACCAGGATGGCGCGGAAGCCGGGCGCCGCAGCCTCGAGCCGCGACCCGTCGGGGAGGCTCAGGAGCCGGCGGTCCTCGAGGAGCGGCCCGAGCGCCGCTCCGAGGATGCCGGCCGGGAGCCGGTCGACGCCGTCGAGGACGACGGTGGTCCCGGTTCTCGCGGCCTCGACGGCCGGCGCGTCCCGCCACGTGGTTCCCAGCTCTTCGTCAAAAACCCGGACCTGCAGGAGGTCGCGCGCGGCGAGGTCGCCATGGCACATCACCACTAGAGGATCGCGACAGATAGCCGCGACGCACGCCGTCTTCCCGACGCCGCTAGGTCCTCTCAGGCACGCGTCTCTGCCGCGCGCGAGGTCCCGGGCGAGGCGGCCCGCGACCGCCTGCTGCTGCGGAGTCAGCGACGACGACGACAGTTCTGGGACTGCTACTGGGAGATCCGTCGTCGGTGGGTCTGGGTCTGGGTCGGGGTCTGGCACGCGCGCTCCGACAAAGCGCGAGCGGAGGGGCGGGTCGAGGCCGCGCGCGTCGACGCAGGTCGCGACAACAAAAAAACCCGGGGCCGCCCGCAGCACGCCGTCTTCGAGCGCGAGCTCGCGGTTCTCGAGGAGGTTGTTGAGGAGCGGGAGGAGGTTGCGCTCGGCGCGGTCGATGCCGTCGAGGATCAGGACGCGGCCGTGCCGCGCCGCCCTCGCGGCCGGCTGGTCGGTCCATTCGATCGTTCGACCCGCGCGCAGCTCGCGTCGCTGCGTCAGGTCCGCCTCGACCGTGTCGCGGCTCAGGGAGACGTACTCTATTTCGCGGCCCAGCGCCTCGCAGAGCCGCACCGCAAACCCTCGCGCGGACTTGGAGTCCCCGATCAAACACGCGTCCTGCCCGAGCTCGGCTTTCTTCGACAACCACCCCGCGACGTCATCCCGCCGGGAACAAGAAGAAGAAGAAGATGATGATGATGATTTTGTCGGCGGCGGCGGCACGGCGGCGTCCCTGAGACGACGCTCGAAGCGGCCGGTCGATACGAGTCTATTAGCCGCCCGAGCCGGCTCGGCAGCCGGAGCCGGCTCGGAACGCGCGGCCACCTCGCGTCGCCGCGTCAGGACGCTCGAGCTGACCCATCCAACCCCCCGAATGTGCGCGCGTCCCACCACCGTGTCGCGCAGCGCGAGCGAAACGCGGCCCCAAGGGTCGCCGGGCGTTGCCTCCTCGAAGCGCCGAACGTCCGCAGTCTCGCAGATTCGCGCCGAAGTCCCCGGCTCGAGTATCTCGCGCACGGGCGAGTAGAGCTCGGGCTCGGCGCGCACGCGTGCACCCAGCACCCCCGTCACCTCGTACACACCGCTTGCGGCCTGCCGCTGGGGTCGCGCCTCGGGGTCGGGGTGGTACCCCGTCTTTCCGCCTACCGTTCCGAAGAAGTGTCCGCGCCGGAACCCGTCGAAGGTCGCCGGCAAATCTAGCGACGGTTCGGGACACGCCTCCCACTCGAGGATTTCGGGGGGGAGAACAGGGCACACCTCGAGGCACTTGAAGCTCACCCACCCCGCGAGAGGAGAGATAATTCGCACGCGCGCGCCCTTGGGGTGAGCCGCGACGGCCTCGGCGACCACCACGCACCGCGAGGGCAGCTCAACTACAATCCGAGACTCGAGGCTCGCACCCTCGCGGACGATGGCCCCGCGATTTCCCCGGACGAAGCACCGCGCCGCCTCGAGGGGGCGTTCCGCCATCAGAAATCCATCTTCGGATAAAAAAAAAAGGAATAATAATAAGGGTAATGATTGATTGATTGATATTGTTGTCTTCGGCAGCACTTTTTCCCGAACCTACTTCAAGCAACGAGTATTTTGTACATCTGTTGATGTTGAGCCAGCCTTCGTTGACTTTAGAACAAGGACGGTGCCATACAAAATCCACTCTTAAGCGCGGACTGCTCGTTGGCACCAAAGAAGACCAGCATGTCACTGACGGATGAAGACATCGAACAGGTGCGGGAGGCGTTGCTGGGCGACGAGAGCGAGCTTCGCGTGGAGCTCGATTCCATCACCGAGGGTGCTGACACCATGTGGCTCCTTTTCTGCGCGGTCCTGGTCTTCATGATGCAGGTCCGTGACTACTACTACTACTACTACGACCTTCCTTCCTTCCTCCTCCTCCTCCTCCTCCTCCGTGGAGGGAGTGTCCGCGGAGAGAATTTTTTTCATTTGTTGTTTGGAATAATTTTTTTCGTTTGTTTCCTCAGGCGGGCTTCGCCGCGCTGTGCGCGGGGTCGGTGCGCGTGAAGAACGTCAAGAATATGTGAGAGTCGTACGTATTTCAAAAAATTCCCGCGCAGTATGCTGAAGAACATGCTGGACGCGTGTATGGGCGCGCTGGGCTTTTGGAGCTTGGGCTACGGGGTCGCGTACGGCAAGTACCGCGACGGAAACGAAATCATCGGAAGCTCGATGTTCTTCTTGACGGGGCAGTTCGAACGCAAGGATAATTTCCAGTCGTTCTTCTTTCAGTTCGCCTTCGCGGCAACGGCCGCGACGATCGTGAGCGGCGCCGTCGCCGAACGGTGCGGCATGTTTGCCTACGGCGGCTACGCCTTCGTGTTGACGGCCTTCGTTTACCCGGTGGTCGTGCACTGGATTTGGAGCGACAAGGGCTTCTTGAGCGCGTTCAAGAAGGAACCTTACATGAACGTCGGCACGGTCGACTTCGCCGGCAGCGGCGTCGTCCACATGGTCGGAGGCATCGCCGCGGGACTCGGGGCCTGGGTCCTCGGTCCGCGCATCGGCCGCTTCGACGAGGGTTCGGACCCCCGCGAGTTCAACGGCCATTCGACCCCTCTCACCGTCCTCGGCACCTTCCTTCTCTGGGTCGGCTGGTACGGATTCGTGAGTTTTTTTTATGCTGGTGCGAAGCCGAAGAATGATGATCCATCGCAGAACCCGGGCAGCACGCTCGCCATCGTCGGATCGAGCGAGGTCGCCGCCAAAGCTGCCGTGACGACGACTCTCTCCGCGGCCGCCGGCGGCGTCACCAACCTCGTCCTTCACTTCCAGATAACGAAACGGTTTTCCGACGACGACCACGGCGTCTTCGACGTCGCCGAGACCTGCAACGGCATCCTCGCCGGCCTCGTCGCCATCACCTCGGGCTGCGCCGTCGTCGAACCTTGGGCCGCCTGCGTCGTCGGCCTCGTCGGTGCTCTCGTCTATTCCGCCTTCTCAAAGTTCCTCAAGAAGATGCACGTCGACGACGCCGTCAACGCCACGCCCGTCCACTTCGCCGCCGGCGCCTGGGGTCTCGTCGCCCCGGGCTTGTTCGCGCGCGGCTTGAACATGCGCCGCGCCGGCTACGGCCACCGAACCGGTCTCTTCTACGGAGGTACTATATTCTTCTTTATTCTTTTTCACGACGAACGAGACTCTTTTTTTTTTTTTTCCTTCCCAGGCAATGGAACGATGCTCGCCGTCCAGCTCCTCGCCATGGTCGCGATAACCCTCTGGGTCACCTGCACGATGCTTCCCTTCTTCACCTTTATGAACCGCGTCGGAATCTTCCGCGTCTCCAAGGACGACGAAATCGCTGGCCTCGACGATTCAAAGCACGGCGGCTCTGCCTACGCCAACTCCAACGTCTTCGGCGGCAAGGCCGCTGCCACGGGGGCGGCCAACCTCCAGTCCGGCGGCGAGGTCGTCAAGCTCGTCCCCGACGACTCCAAGGCCGACGCGTTTGGCGCCGATTCCGTCTGACGACGATGACCGCCGCGACGACGACACATTATTGAAACGGAACGGAACGACGCCCACACACCTCCGATTATTTTCGTCTTCTCCTCTGTGGCTGCCGCGAATAGAAAAAAAAAACACCCTCCCCTCACCCCTGGAGACGCGCGCGCGTTGTGCGCGTTGTGCGCTCCCGACCCTCCTCGCGCGTTCGATGATGACGCGGCTTTCGCACCATTGGTGACCATTTTCAGCTCGGTGGTTGCCGACGCCCCGTCTTCGCCTCATCACATTATCGCGGCGCTCCACCGTGTCAACGACGACCCGCCGACGACCCCACAGCAAGCCACGACGCGATGGCCTTGCTACACGTGTATCTATCTCCTCCGCTGGGTCGAAACTCTGACAACCAACCAACCTCCGGACCGCCGCGCCCCTTGCTCCTCCTGCGGATCGTCTTTTATTTTCCGCAGCGAAGGGGCATCGCCCGCCTTGCCACAGCACATCAGTTTTTCGGAATCTGATAAGATATGCAAGTAAGAAGAACAATCAATCGGAACAACAACAAGTTAAGTTCAACACTGGTTTGTGCCGCGCCTGCCTCGCGCGGAAATTTAAACAGGTACAGGAGAGAGAGACTTCAGAATTCGCGCCTCTTGAGGGGTTCGGAAGTATGTATATCTGACGCCGACCAATATTCTGGCTGGATCGCAGCTATGCAAGCACTCTCCACCATAACGGGAAAGCTCCCTAAGCCGAAACCCTACCAACCCGCCACCCCTCCACTCGCGTCCTACTTATCTCCGCCCGTCAGGCACATCCCTCCTACCCCACAAACCCACCCACATCCTTCATGCCCCCCACACACACCCCCCTCTTAGCAGTCGACATTTAAACACCCCTGCACTCCCCATCCGCGTGCGTTCGTTCGGACCGCTGTAACTTTTTTTTCTGATAGTAAGCGGCTGCTATGGACTTAGGGGCTCCCGGCGCCGGCGGCGGGCTCATGGGGGGGCTCTTCTTCGGGGGGGGGGGCTCGGGGTAAAATCGACCTCAAATACGCTGTAGTTCGCTTGTGGTTGAGCCCTCAGACCACGGATGCACCTCCGCGCCGGATCTCACGGCTGGCGTGGTCTCGGCGTCACTACAATTGCATCACGACGTAAAACCGACGTCAAGAATCCCTAAAACGCTAACCATTATTAAGTTGCCACAGTCGACCAGACACCTCGCCGCCCCCCCGGTTGCTCCCAGAGCCACCGTCGACGGATTTGGCCTCTTTGAACTCTTGGACAGTTTGACTGACGGGGTTAAGTGTGCAGGGTCATGGTGGGACCTGCATGTACACACTACAGAGGTGGATTTCGCATAAAACATCCCCCTTTCTTTGCCAGGGGCATGTCGGACAGCACAAGCCAACGAGCGAGTTTCGACGCACTGAGACTGCTCGACGACAATAAGACGAAAGCACAATTAGCTACACGCCATATAAGAAGCTCCTCCAGATAGTTCTAGCCACGAGAAGAGTCGCCGCCGGAGCAAAGGAGCCGCTGTGTCGAGGGAGGTCCAGTGGGCGTCTGAAAGAAAGCCGGTTGCACGAGCGCGAACGGCGATATGGTCGACCTAGTCTGCGTCCGCAGGCCCGTCATCGCCGCCGTCGACTGCAGGCGGCCGTTAACGTCGTCGTCGACGTTGAAATCGACGTCGGCAGCGGCGGCGGCCGCCTCGCGCTCGGCTCTGCACTTCTTCTTCCCGCACAGATTCTCCTTCAAGTCGAAGCAGGTTTTGCACGTGATCGGGCGACTAGAGGCGCAAGCCGCCTTGCCGATCGAAACATCCTCGCAGATGCAGCCGTTCTTTCATCGCGTCCAGGCGGACGGGAGCTCCGATATGGCCGCGTCTTGTTCTCGGCACGCTGGCGCTCGCCTCGTCTTCCTTCGCGCGGGCAGCCTCCTGGGCTTTGCGCTTGCCTCGGAGGAGGGAGGTCCGACAGCTCGGCCGATCCACGCCCGTCGGTGATCCGAACGCGGGACACGTTACTCTTCCTGGTTTAGTCAGCCTGCCTCGTTGGGGTTGACGTCACGCTTTGAGTGCCGCTTGATGACGCACCGGGCCTGGTCGAGCTTGGACTTACTCGACCGCGTCCTCGGGCAGACCAGCCGGCGACGTGATGGTCAGGTCAACCAAGATCTTCTTGCCGACCGGCGGCGGCGGCGGCGGCGAGTGCATGATGAACTTGGACCGATCCAAGTCTGCTCAAGGCGCGACGCGCGTCTGCTCCATCCGGACCTTGGAGAAGGTGTTGACGCGGTCGGTTCGAGTACCTCCGGCGGTGGATTATTCGACTGCGGCGGACCCGATAGAACACACGGCCAGATATTGGCTAGCATCTTGAGTTGGTCGGCGGTGTTAAGGGCACGGTGGCCGACGCCCTTCTCGTAGTAGATAATTCTTCGCCTTGATATATATCTTTTGTCGTACTCGTCCAGGGCCTCGAAGATACCCGACGGCTCGAAGTGCAGGCGGATGCCGTGGGCCTCGCACCACTCGATGATGACCTTGGTGTCCTTGCGGCTGGCGTGGTTGTCCCCGAGGACAGGACGACGACGACGCGCGGGACGACCTCGCGCTGCGCGGGCTCCTCGTCCAGCAGCTTCTTCCGGTCGAGGAAGGAAGCGGCGGTCTGGACGCCGCACTCCGTGCTAGACAGGATGGCGTGCGAGCTGAACTTGACGCAGATTTTGTTCTCGAATACGGCGAGCTCGTTGGGGGCGAGGCTCTCGGCGATGGTCCGGGGCGCGACGACAAACTAGAGGCCGCCGTAGTTGAGCACATCCTCCCTTTCCGAAGCCGGCAACGAACTGGGGCATCTCGTCGACGTTCACGACGCGGCGGGGGTCAGTGATGGTTCCTCCCGCGTCAACGAGCCACGAAGCCGCGGATGCTCTCGAAGTGCTCCTCGACCGTCTCGTCGCAGTTCGCCGAGGAGAGGCTTCCATCTTCCGCTGGACTTGGCATGCTTGAAGCTCGCGCGCATGCATGCGACCCCTCTTGTCGTTCCGGATCCGCCTCGCTATCAAAATCTTGACGCTGATCTCCTTGTCGCTGAGCGCCTCCCGCACCCGGTTCGTCTGGAGCACCCGGGCCAACAGCACCTTCTGCTCGAACAACGCGAGCACCGATACGTCCCACGCGCATCTCGGAGCCCCTCCTGGAACACAACTCGCCCTTTGAGCCGGTCCTGGAGCTGCTTCATGGTGATGAAGCCCTCCCGCTCCGGATGCTTGGCCATCACCTCTTCGCCCCGACGCCCTTCTCCTGACAGTGTGCCTGACCGCGAAGATCTTTTCTGCGCACGATGATTCTTCTCAACGCTCGCCGTCGTCGCCTTCGCGTCAAACTTACGCCCAGGCTTCGTCTTCGCCGACCATCGCTTCTCCCGCGCCGACATCCTCGGCTTCTTTCGTGTCATCGCCTCTGCCTTGGTTATTATTACAGTTTTTCGGTCACTTTTCTGGAAACGGAATTATTTCATGTAAGCGGAGAGACGAATGCGCCCGAGCTATCTTCTTATGTAACAACGGAAAGTTCGGTTTTCAGTTTTTTTTTTGCCGCAAAAGACATGGGGGTCTGAGACAGTTGGTTTTGGGCGATGAGGCGGCATGCTCGCGGCCCCGTACAACCTGCACACGCGCCCGCGAAGCCGACGCGGGCCGAGGCGACCTCTCTCGCCAGGCTGAAGGCGGCGGCGGTCGTACGACTGGGCGGGAAGGCATCGGCGGCGTTGAAGACGGTCGTCGAGCAGCGGTGAACCCCACGCGCGTCTACGGTGAGGTCCATACATCCCCTACACGGCACGGCCGCTTTGAATGATTCGAGCCGAGGAGCGAAGCGCGTCGAAGCGGAAAGCCGACTTGGTTTCGTTGTCTACTTGTCCGGATGTCGTACTTTTTATGGAAAACTAAGAAGCTACAGCCGATACAGGATACAGTCGAAGGATACAACCGATAGTTTCGTGCTCCATGCACGAGGCTGAACTCGTTGCTTAGGGCATATGTGCTGATGAAGCAGTCTGGCTCCGAAAGCTCCTCTTGGAGCTGTCTCTTGAAGTACCTTCGTCGCTCAAGCCGATAAGAACCCACCAGCTGACTACGATGATGATCACAGTCCCATCGCACAAGATACGCGCTTCATTCGAAGCCTACCGCTGCTGTCCGAGAATGCTGCTGTGGTGCACACCTACCTCTAACCAACCTACCTGAATGGCACTTCTCGTAGCAAAGCTCTTTCTACGCGTTGGTTCAAGATACATGAGTATGTCTGTCGCCCTGCAAAAGATTCGAGTCCATCACATGGCGGCGGACTACGTGGGCGGGGTGAGAGCGTCGAGCGGCAAGGAGAGCTGGGGCGAGTGGAAGGAAGGGCGCGTACGCAAGCCGATTATAAGCGAGGGCCAAGCGCGTGCCTAACCGTCCGGACGCGCCGCCAGGGACCTGGCGGCCAAGAGACGTAGGGGGGGCTATCAGGATTATGGCGTAGTCGTAAAGGTTACGGGTGAAATCGCAGTAAGGTTCTAGTCATCTTTTTCGGCATCGCGTGCGGCGAGTCGCGAACGACAAGGTTCCCAAACAAACCGAGTTCTCTACCAGAAAGGGCCCACAGGTAGCCCGGGAGGAGAGGAGCAAATGATGCCAATCTGCTCGAGAACCCGTGTGCCGCGCTTCGTGCCTCTGTTTGCGGTTTCGTGTTCCGTTTCGGAAAGTGCCGACTAAGCAACAAGATCTTACTTCATACTTCCTCCAAATTTCTCAAAACTTCCTCAAGACTTTATCAAAACTTCATCAAAATTTCCTCAAAATTTCTCTTATTTTCAACGGTCAAAATGTCTTTTACCTAGTAAGCAGGCCTTGAAGTTAAATTAAACCGTCGTTGGTACGTACGTTCAAACTTGCCACAGGCAAAAAAACAAGAACAAAAAATTGCGCTGTCACCTGGAGGACGTCAGCAGCCCTTCACGACGCTTCCAGATTTCAGAACATGGCGAACCTCCAAGCTCTCTGCGCCCTCTTGCTTGCTGTGTCCACCGCGGCGACCCGTCGAAACTTGCGCTTCGGTATGATGCACGGCGAGGATACCATCACTTTTGATGACGTTGATACTTGCCTGCAAGTCTGGTCGGACGGGATTGTGACGATCGGCTCAGTCTACCAAGAAGGGGGGGACTATACGGCCGCGGCCAAGACTCACATCAACGACCTCTACGCGTACGACGTTGTCGAGGACCCAAATTCGGTGCTCTTTAAGCCAACGCTCGCGTCCGAGGTACCCTTCCGCCCGACCTTTGGCGGAGCGCTCTCGTACTTTGTTGCCGACCCCTCGGAGGAAGGCTACATTGATGAAGACAACGGATTTGCCATCGCACCATATACTGCCGTGCGCTATGAGATCCCTGGTGTTTTTATTGACTCGGACTCGGCCACTGCAATGGGAGAGTACTGGTTCACGGGCCTCGACGGCAACGAGACCAAAGTCGAGTACGTTGTGTCCCAAATCATGTTTGGGTAACGATGTCTTTTTTCTCTGTACAGGTACACATTTCAATACATGATGAACTCGGATCCCACCACCGACTGCAAGCTCAAGATTGTCACCCACCACTCGTCCCTGCCGTACACTCCTTGAGCGAGCAAACCTCCTGGCACTTGTCTATCAGCGCAAGTGATCCCCTCTGTGGTCATTCTTCGACCTTGCTTGTTCAACGTGCCCGCGTCTTCTGTGCCCGCGTCTTCTGCGCCCGCTACAGGGCCTGATGTGGGTCATGTCCGTGCCATGATGATGGAGAATCTCCGGCGTGGATCTGCTCATCCTCTGGCTAACACCGAGCACGCGCCACATCGCTGGGCCATCGCTAAATCGGATCTTGGCAGTCACCATACCGTCATAGGCAACTTTGTAGTCTGGCGGTGGTCAACCGGCCGCTCTTAGCTAAAACCAGGTGGCATAGGGCCCATTAGGGGTATTTACGCAGGTAGCGAAAAATGCTCTTATATCCGCATATGACGACGCTCTTGCTGGTCGTTTATTACTTCCTTTAGTTAGTTAGTCGAACATTTAAGCGCTACCCCCCTGGTATGTTAATGTGATGCTTGAGCCAGTCTGTGCGTTCGACTTCTCTCAGTGTTACTAGGTACATCGAGCAGCGGTTGAGGTTGGGGCGACGTGCCTGTACGCGGACCTATGCTCTCCCTCCGCTCGCGCGCGGCCGTCATGGTCAAGGATGCGAATTGTCTCGTGAGGAAAACGCGAGTCCACGGTTCGCTCGGAGCGAGCACTGAGGATGCACCACACGTCGCGGCAAGCGGAAGTCGATGATGTGCCGGCGCAACAAGAGCGTCAAATTAACCCGTGGGCAATAAGCGGGAGGGCGACAAGTGCGGCCGAGCCATCGCCGCCGCGAAAGCGAAGAGTGGCGCTCACTCGAGAGGCGGGCGCTCTCGCGCGCAAGCAGCGGCGATGGCTCGAGCCGTTCAGGCCACCATTGACTTGAACGCTGACAACGCGTCGATTGCGACGGCACACCAGCCGGCGGCCGGCGACGCCTCGGTGGGACCGAACGACAAGGCGTAGCAGCAGTGCGACGGACGCACCGTCGCGTGGTCCGCTGGAGCTCGCCGGGTCGAGACGTCAAGGTCCGCGGCTCCTACAACACCACCCGGGACAGACAATACAAGGCCGCCCGAAAGATGGAGGAAGAAGTCAAGGCGGCGGAGAGGGCGCTGCTGACGCCGACGGCTCCGGTGGTCCAGCGCCTCTCGCTCTCAGTCAAGCGCTGTCCTGGAATAAATTTGGAGCGTGCATAACCAACGCCGAGTACGAGATTTCCTTTTTCGAGGAGGCAGGCCGCCGCCGATGAGAAGAGCAAGGCCGCGGTCACGGCGAATGAGCAGAAGCAAGCCGACGCCTGGGAGGAGCGCCGCTCCGAGAATATTCCGCGGCCTTCGCCGCTTTCGGGGCGCATTCGAAGCTCCGTCCTGGCCAGCTCAAGTCCTTCAATAGGCCTCCATAATTTTTGGTCCGCGCGAGGCGGCCAAATGTCAGCCGCGGGGACACAAGGCAACAACATGTCATCAGCATCAATAAGCTCCGCCAACAAACGACCGCGCGCAAGAAGTCATAAGCAGCGCGATACCATTTGCAACGGGAAGGACAGACGAAGTCGCGGTCGTAAATAATCAAGAGTAAGGGGAGTTTGGGGGCCAGAGAGGCGGGAAGTCAATCAGTCGTATAACGTCGTGCTCGTAAGTATAAACAAGAGGATGGTGCAGAGTAGCCACAGAAGCCTGTCTCGCCTTGGTCAAAAAAAAAAAATTGGGACGTGAGCACGTAGTAGTCAGAAAATGGTGAAGCGACTTGGCATTTAGGAGCATGTCTTGGCCCACCAACCTCTCCCAAACAGCGATGGCACACTCCTTACTTGCTTGGTTTGACCTCGTCACGTTTGCAGTGCGTCGCGTCTTAGTGCTGCTGCTGGGTACAACATCCAGAACCCATATTTGAGCGAAGGTCGAGCACTCGCATGTTGTTGTTGTTGTTGACTCCAGGCTGGCCGAACTTCGGCCCGCGCGCACAGTGTCGGTATGTAAGCGCAGTGCTGTCTCCCGAGAGAGTCAGTATCATATTTCCGTCGAGGCCATCGCGCGTCACTTCAAGCCCCCGAACATCCGTGCCAAGTAACTACCGCGATTTCAACACGATTGGCCGCAGTACGGCACGCCAGTCCACTCGCCAGTTGACAAGGAGCACTACCGAGGACGAACGGCTCGATTCATTCGATAGCACCGACTTGGGCAAAAGACGTCAAGTGATATTCCCGGCACGCAAAAACCGTCTATTCTGCGCATCGTCGGAGCACCTGTGGCACACACACGATACCATGGTGGTCGGGTTGGTTCGGTGGCTCCTCGCACAGAATCGTCACAGTTATTCCAAAAGTTCTTCTCGTTGTAGATCCTCTGGTTGGTGAACGCCCCCGGATAGATCCATCCATCCTTGACGTCGAAAAAAATGTTCGCGAATTCTCGCTGGGAATGAATACTGACGTGTCAAGGAGTACTAGATTCTGTGTAAAACTTTTTAGCTTCAACATGTTGCGACGATCCTTCTCCCTCGGAGCCGCGCCCGTGGGCGTTTGCCCGCAACCAGAGGCGGTGCTGGCGGTCGTGGCGACGATCCACCAAAAGATCGCAACGGTCCGTGTGTTGCGCGGCGAGTGCGAGAAGACGCGGGATGCCGCGTGGGACGTGTACGCTGGCATCGAACGCCTCCAAAGATCTGGCTCCGACTGCGGCCAGGAATTCGTGCGCACGTATTACGAGGCGGTCTGCGCCATCGACTGCGTCCTCGACGTGTGCGCGGCCAAGTATCCGTGGCGCGCGATCATCTATGCGTATAGATACCGAAACGAGCTGGAAGAAGCCGGAGAGAGAATTTCGAGAGCGACGGCCAAGCTCTGCGAATCACTTGGGGTCACCGTCGCTCGCATGAAGCAGCAGATCGAGGCCATGGCAAAGCAGGTCAAGGGTTCCAAGCCGACCGCGGCCCTCTCGGCCAAGGCTCGAATGACGACAACCGAGGCAGGAATCCTAATCAATCGCGCGTCGAACGACGACGCGGCCAACAAGAAGCAGGCCATCGATCTCCGCGACATGGCGCGCGCCAACGAGCTCGTGGCGGTGTGTCGTGAGGGCAGCCTCGCTCATGCGCGACGGGTGTTGAAGGCGGGTGCCGACCCCACGGGCCGGGATGGCTCCCCCCAACGGAAGCTCGCGCCGATTCACTTCGCTGCCCTCGAAGGCCACGCACGCATCGTAAAACTTCTCGTCGAAAAGTACAGGGTCGATCCCGCGGTGCGCGACGACAACGACCGTACCCCACTCCATCACGCCGCGGGGCGCGGTCACCTCGACGTCGTCATATACCTCGTCACCATGCGCAAGGTCGACCCGAGCGAGAAAGACGGACAGGGAAACACGGCGCTCCTTCGAGCGGCCCACGCCGGCCACCTCGACATCGTCGAATACCTTGTCGCATTGCGCAAGGTCGATCCCGACGAGCAAGATGGCCAGGGAAACACCGCGCTCGTTAGAGCGGCGCACGCGGGTCACCGCCACGTCGTAGCGTGGCTCTCCTGCCGTTGCACGCTCGACGCGAAGAATTCGTTGGGTCGGTCAGCGGTCGACGAGGCAAAGCGCAAGGGTCACACGGCCATCGCCAAAGACCTCGCTCGCATGGGAGAATATACCAAGACGATCCGCGGCGCTTGAAACCAACCAGGGTCCAGTCTTTGTGTCTTTACACCAACAACCCGGACGCGCCGCCGCTTGCCTTTGTTCTGCGTGGACATCCGTCCGTCCGACGACAACGGCGAAGAAGCGTGGCCGTCCGAGAAGTCGCGCGTTTTTATCTCATTTCGACGTGAAGCATATTTTGTTTGTCTCGTCACAACCACCACCTCCTCGGGGGAATGAATATTGCACCGTTTTATTATAATGGGCGGGCGCGTGTTTTGATCATTGCACCTAGCAAAAGATCGCGCGGCGGAAAATGGGGGTTGTGAGAGATTTCGGGATGCCAGTGGTGCACGCGACCGGCTGTGGGATAATCAAAAAATTTTAAAATTCGTGTCCGACTGTAGTGCTCTCGACTCGGCGGCGTAACAGCAACAAGTCGGGCTGTCGAAGCACACATCGACCTACCTCAGCGTTGGCCGCCTCCACCAACGCGGTGGCTGTATGGAATGGGCCGGGCGAACAAGCGGGCCTCGCGTCGATGACGAGGGTAATATCAAGGTGCAGCCATATGGCCGAAGGCCGCTCGAGAACGCTTGGTCGAGAGCTCGTCATGCCCGCCTCGCGCGACTCGCAATTTGCAAGTCGTGGTCGCTTTCATCCGGCGATGATGAACACGCTCGCTCGGTGCATCCACAAGAGCCCAGTGATGAGTTGTTGCCGGCTTTTCTTCGCAGCTTCAACGTGGTGGTGCAGTTAGTTTAAAGGACTAACCATCGACGAAACACGTACCACCTACCCATCTTCGCTTCAGCGAATGACCTCCTTTCCGCTTACTTTCGCCCATTCGGTGCGATGGTCGTAATCTTAAAGACTCTTGTTCATGCCACGTGCACATTCGATGTGGTGGTATTCCGGTTCGCAAACCGAGCTGGTAGTCGCAAGCTGTCGCCAACCAGCGAGTCCAATCCCACAAAAATCAATGCAGTAGCCTTTATAAGTTACTCCGCGAGCGCAGCCCGTATAAAATTGACTCGAAGTGTCCGCAGCGAGTCACCAAACGGCACGCGATGATCGCCAAACTCACGGAGCGTGTATTGGCCAACGCATTCCGCCGGGAGCGATGTCGGCTTCCAAGAAAGATCCTCTGCATGCGGCTGTGAGGATAATGTTCGTGATGAGGAGGAAAACGCGGAACAGAAGGAGAAGCACAAGAAAAATGTCGATGTTGTGACGTCGAACACGCCCGGCGAATCTCTGGATATGATAAACCAGAGAAACGTGTTGCTCGGCGCGGACAAAACGGACAAAGTTGCCCTACTGCACATGAAAAAGAATTTCGTTGCGGCGGCCCGGATCAAGCATAGCGATCTCGCCGAGACCAAGTTCAAAAACGCCGGAAGCACCATCCCTCTGCGGAGATGGGGTCTGATGAGGAAGAACAAGACGAAGATACCGAGGTCGCTCACGTCGCCTAAGACAAGAAATAGAGAACACCATCCGCTCTCACTCCTCCTTCGCCCGGAAACGCGAATGAAACTTAGAGCACCCGACCTAGGCAATAGCGGGCGGGGGGCACGGAACTGACGGGGCGCGGCCCAGGCTAGAAAAAAAAAGGCGCAGGTTCCAAAGGCACCGTCATCCATCACAACGGTGTGCCAGTAACGCCCTTCCCCCCCACTTGCCTGCCTGCCACCTGACTTACCCTGATTGTTGCTCTGGTATTGACCTTGCACTTATGGGGGGGGGGGGTAATCTTGACACCCTCACCTGCGCTTCGACCGAACCCAATGTACCGGGCATTTGTATTGCTTTCTTGCTGCCTATACTTGATATTACCCTCATTTTTGATTGTCTGATTTCGCGATGGCGTGAGGTATTACGCTGAGATCGGGTGTGTGGTGGTTTCACCCGCGGTTCGGGTTGGGAGAAAGGGTTGTTGAGGCCCCTGGTCCGGCAAGGAGGGGCGGGTATCTGAGAAAACCACTACAACCGCGAGCGCGCGCGACAGCGTCGTGCTACCGCACCGCCGCAACACTATTGAAAGCTACCGCGCGGCCCCAACACTCTTGAGATGGAACCTCCCACCGTCCGTCTACTATTCTCGGAGTATGAAGTGGAACGTT
Organism: Chrysophaeum taylorii; assembly: GCA_029834535.1. Taxonomy (NCBI): domain Eukaryota; class Pelagophyceae; order Pelagomonadales; family Pelagomonadaceae; genus Chrysophaeum; species Chrysophaeum taylorii. The sequence goes on along the minus strand of JAQMWT010000489.1, from coordinate 29,615 downwards.
CCACATTCGTCTAGTATTCCTCCGTAGGAAGTAGAACCGACGGAAAGCGCCGAAGAAATGATGCCGACCCCCCCCCCCCAGGCGACCGTCCGTCTGTCCGACAGCCTCGTGCTACCGCGCGGCCGCAACACTATTGGAAGCTACCGCGCGGCCGCAACACTCTTGAAATGGAACGTTCCACCGTCCGTCTACTATTGTCGGAGTATGAAATGGGACGTTCCACGTTGGAGCAAAGGTTGAAATATTCAAAAAGTGCAGGATACTATGGAATGCCGCGAAGAACTCGTCGTGACGCCTCACAAAGTACAACCGATGGAAAGCGCCGAATAAAAGGTTCCGACCCCCCAGGCATATCGCACACGTTGGTGCACGGCTACAATCCCGACAAGATGTACTGGGCCCTCAAAACCGAGAAAGAGCCCACCATCCGCGCCCTTCTCGAACACGCCGGAATCTTCCTCGAAAAAAACAACATCCAGCCCATCTCCTATTACTCGGAGTCCTAACCACCATCATCCCCCATCAATGCCCCTCTCGAACACAAACCTTCTTCCAACACCTTCGCAAAACCCTCATCGCATTCATTACAACCCCCAGCATTTGCCCTACGTCACGTCATTCCCAACGCACTTATTAAACGGATAGCCCCCATCAACAGCCCCAGCGTTAGTCCTTCTTAATAAACTCTCAACCTGGCCCCGCATACTTTTCTCCGCCCGTCAGGCACATCCCTCCTTAGAGAACAGTAATCACAGCTGTGTTACCCTTCAGCAGAGTGTGAGAACAGTGGTAGTCTGTCCTCGAATCTGTCTCTTACTCAAGGACAGCCGGTGTGAATAACACAGCGTTTTCTTAAATCAAAGGTGGCAAAGTTAAGTGAACTAACCCTAAAATAGGGGGTACTAACCCTAGTTCAGGTTTTCTATCTCTACGCCCTCACAGATTGAACGTGGGGAGTGAAATCTGGATCAAACTAAGCGGGAAGCGTCTTACCATCGACAAGAATGTAGAGAGTGTTCTGGACAGAGTCGTACGGTGGAAGAGTAGCGGAAAGAGTGACTTGATGGGATGGTGGGGAGGATGAAGTGGAATGAACGCCGTAGGCGTTTTTGAACTTGTGGAATAAGTTGCGTTGAAGGAGCTTAGTTAGTTAGTTAGTTAGAAGGAGCTTCGAAAAATGATCAGCGACCTGGTAGAGAGTAGGACACCAGAGAGGTCTAATGATCGAGTTAGCTTGGTAGTCACAAATGCGAAATTCTCGTAAGTTGATATGACGAGAAGGAGCACTGAGGTGGCAAAAGTTAAGTAAACTAACCCTAGAACAGGGGGTACTAACCCTAGTTCAGATTTTCTATCTCTACGCCCTCACAGATTGAACGTGGGGAGTGAAATCTGGATCAAACTAAGCGGAAAGCGTCTTACCATCGACAAGAATGTAGAGAGTGTTCTGGACAGAGTCGTACGGTGGAAGAGTAGCGGAAAGAGTGCCTTGATGGGGTGGTGGGGAGGATGAAGTGGAATGAACGCCGTAGGCGTTTTTGAACTTGTGGAATAAGTTGCGTTGAAGGAGCTTCGAAAAATGATCAGCGACCTGGCAGAGAGCAGGACACCAGAGAGGTCTAATGATCGAGTTAGCTTGGTAGTCACGAATGCGAAATTCTCGTAAGTTGATATGACGAGAAGGAGCACTGACTTTAGGATGATTAACGACATGTAGTACGCTAGCGTTGTCGATAAGTAAGGGAATAGCGTGAGCTTGATCACACGAAAATAGATAGGGGTGAGAGGAGAAAGGCTTGTAGAACCAGTGACATTCATCAGCAGCTGCGCTGGCGGCGATGAGTTCAGCTTCCATGGTGCTCTTGGCAGTAAGAGTCTGGCGTTTGCTAGACCAAAATACGAGATTGCCAAAGACGAATATACATACACCAGAATTGGATCGTAAGCGAGGGTCAGAACGATCAGCAAAGCTTGCATCAGTAAAACAGATAATAGGTGAACGAAGATGATGCAGTTCAGGATAGTGAGCGATCAGATGCTGAATAAAGGGGGTAATAGACGGGCTGTCGGATGAATAGTCAAGGGAATCATTCGGAGTGCCCCTTAAGTAGCGAAGTAAAACATACAAGTGCAGAAGATGGGTGTGGTCAGGGTTGTGCATCCCCTTGCAGCATTTGTTGCACAAGGTGGCGATGTCCGGCCGACATGTGACAGACAAATAAATGCTGGTGCCACAGTAGAAAGGGAAGTTTTGGCGTAATACGTCTAAGGTATGAGCCAAGTCGGATAGAAGTGTATTGGAAGGTTTTTGGACGAGGATGTCCGAATAGGGGGCGTCTAGGCAATGCAGATTGAGCTTATGCTCAGCAAGCATCTTGTTGATCTTCGCTGCAACATTCATAGTGAGATGACCAGCGGAGACATTATAATGGACATCGATGCCAAGAAAGGATCGAATGTTGTCATGCCATGTACCCTTGCCATATTCGGTCTCCAGAGCAGTGCGAAGAGACGCAATTTTGGCGCTGTTGGTACCAGTGATCAAGAGGTCATCGACTGAAACGGATAGCAATACCCATTGGTTGATAGATCGATCCCAATTGATATAAAGGCAAGTATCGACGTGTGAGCGTTCGAACTCATGCTGTCGAAGAAATGAGTCGAGCTTAATGTTCCACAACAAAGCTGACTGTTTGAGACCATAGAGAGCCTTGACGAGTCGGAGAGCGAGTTTTGACTCTGGATGGTTCTTCTGTATCTGCTGGACAAGATTTGGAGAGACACGTATTCCTCGAGGAAAGTCGATCCATACCGGGCGATCGAGTGCGGATTGGATGAATGCCTGGGGAATGTCCGCGTGCGCGACGGGGAGCTTGTGCTTCACAGCAATGGCGAGAAGTAGCCGGTTGTTAGCGAGCATTACGGTTGGTGAGGATGTGGCATAGAAGTCAATACCTACACGTGCCAAGAAACCTCGGGCGACTAGACGGGCTTTATAGCGGTCGGGAGTGCCGTCAGCAAAATACTTGATCTTCAACACGAGCTTTGTCGAGATGGACGGTCTGGTGGTAAAGGCTCAAGCTGGAATACACCATTGGAGCACAATCCTTCAATTTCCTTGCGAACCGAGGCGATATGCTTAAACTTATCTTCTTCGCTGAGTCCTTTAAGTTCGACAATCTTTTCTGGCTCATAGACGATGTCTTCAGCGGTCACGAGCTGTAATACGACGTGATCGATGTGCTCCAAATCATAGTCCATGACTTCTTGGAGGATGTCTTGATTTGGATCACTTTGACTTAGGAAGAGGTGTCCGAGTTCGCCAGAATCATGCATGAAGGCATGCCTGTGACGAGAAGCTAGATGGTAGTGCTGATGCGCGGAGATGTCCCATAAAAGAGAGGAGCCCATACAACAGAATTCTTGGTTCCATTGACGCGCATAGTACTCTGTCGGTGACATTTCGTCATTGCACATGTAGTGCTCGAGGACAGAATTGTCGTTATCAAGATGGTCAACCAACACAGACGAGTGGTATGGTTTCCTGGGGAAGTCAACATACAAGAGTTCCGCGTCGGTTTCTCTCTGCAAATCCAGTGCGGTGCCGCCCATGATACCGTAATCTTGTGTGGTAGTTGCTAGGAGACATCCTTTCGGGACACCATTAGGCGGCTTAGCTTCTCTTCGAATATTGAGAGCAGAGGCTATGCTGGCGGCGTGGCCCTGGTGCAGAGCGCTGACACTGATGAGGAACATCAATGTACTGGACATGTTGGTTGTGGCGTGAGCCGTGGATTGCTCTTGCTGGTATTTCCAGTTGCGACCGAACTCTGAGGCGAGAATGCGTTTGGTGAAGAGTTTTCCATCGTCAACGCGTTCAACGATGTAGAGTTGATCCTTAGGGATCCGGAATCCACGTTCGTCATTGAGATCTGCCTTGAGTTTATCGCTCTGGTTGCGATGCACGAGAACTGGAGTAAAACCTGAATCGCCGAGAACAACCTCTAGGCGATCTTTTCGTTTGGGCATCGGGATGCTACCATCCGGTGGACGTGGCCGGTTGAGGAACGAAAAATCCTGTTCAGGTGTCGCGTTGCAGATGGGACTAGAATCAGCAGCGGGAGTTGGATCCGGTTCTTTGTGTTCGTCGTCATCGCTAGGTTTATCATCGTGCTCGTCTTCGTGAGTCTCGCCCTCATTTTTTGATTCCTGTCTAACTTCCGGCATTTGCTGTTCGCTTATAGCTGGTAGCGGGTCCTCTTGTCGTGCCTTTGTTGGGATCTGTGCGAGTGCTTTGATCCGTGCGATCTCCTTGTTACGGTTGACGGGCATGTCTGCGTCGACATGAAAGTCGTTAGAGGTGACGATTTTTCCATATCGCGCTTGATGTACAAGCAGGATAGAGCTGTGAACATCACGGATCCCATCCAAAGCAAACAATCGCCACCGTGGTCAGCTTTCACACAAGAAAACGAATGTCACTCCAGGATGAGATTGCACACATCATACGGCATGTCGCCAAGACACGCTCACAATCGCACACGCTTGACTTCGCGAAGTTACAAAATCATTCCATGTATCTTACCGAACTGCTCAACTTCCAATCTCCTGTTGTCCACTATGCCTTCAATGGCTCCGCAGACCTCTCTGTGCAAACACAAACCCCACTGCTCAAAACAGCCATTATTGCAGGCGGACTTCACCAGGAAGGTTTCGACACTTTTCGCAAACGATTCGACAAACGCCCAACTGTCGTAGTTACCTGCGAAATCAACGATATCTTGCGCACCCGTGCGCAACACCTCTTTCCGCATGCCAAGCACTATGCGGACATCAGAAAAATCAATGTCGCACTCCAAACCGGCAAAATAAGACTCCCTACATTCGACCTCGCAGTTTTTACATTGCCCTGTCAACATCTCAGTGTCATGAAAGAACACGACGGTTATGACACTCCGGTCACCGTCGACCTCTTCGTCACCGAGCAACTCCGCTTCGTTCGTTGCACGCTCCCGACTTATACCATTGTCGTCCCTCCCAACCCCCGAACCCACCAAGAATATGCGCAACTCACCACATGTTATCAGCGCTTAGGCTACTTCCGCCATTCCGGTGTCTACAATGCCTCTGCTTTTGGTGATGTCATCAGCAAGACGCGCTATCTCGCTGTGTATGCCCGGCACCCGCTCACCGGCTACACCCTCGAGAAAACCGCCTCCCCTTGGTTAACCTCGCCTCCGAGCATGCTTCATCTCCTGGATCCCAGTCCCACCGTCCCTGACGATCTCTGGATCGCCAAACCCGTCCTTCGTGGTAAAGTGCCCCGTTCTACCTTGCACTACTACCAGCACAAGGCTACCTACTCCTACAAGCACGCAAACGCCTCGAAACTCTCGATTTCCGAGAATGCCCGCATCTGCCAAATGCTCGCACGTCTCACCAAGCCCTTCATGGATCTCGGTTTAGATGCCGACGGCACCCCCTACGCCACAATGGCGTCCATTTCCCACCTACTGGTTTTCACTCTCCTGCACAACCATTTGTCACAACACCCCACTCTCGTCGCTTGGAATACCATCCGCTGTTTTCATGCCTCAGAGTCTCAATGTGCTTACCATTTGGATGGAGCCATCACCGGCACCGCCGCTACTGCCGTCACATGCGGCTACTTCTCGCGCGCCTCCCTCACCCTCCATTCCAGGCCCCCTCAGATTTTGGACAGTTCCCATCAACCCGCAGTCTTCACCCCAACGCACTCCTTTTCCCTGGATGTTCCCAAGGGCAAAGCCTTTCTGGTCGTCGCTTACACCACCTCCTTGGCTGCCGCTCACAGCTGTACGCGCCCGTCCACTTGGGTTCACTATATGAATCGTTCGCATCCTGGCTTTGCCGCGATCGACTCACGAGGGCGAATTACTCTCGATGACCCCAATGGACTCATTATGTCCAAAGCACGTCCCACTTGCGCGGACTATGTCGGCCACATCGGAGACACGCTTCAGAAGAGCACCAAATGCTACTCGGCCACCGGCTCGTACCCCACCAACACGAGCTACTCCAACGCCTTGCTGCTGATCTCTCCAGACCACATCCGCTATGCGACCCTCAACGAAATCGCAAAGTTTGGACACCACTCGGACCCGGAACTGCTCCGACTATTCAAAGAGCACCCGCCGTACTTCGCTTTCAAGGCACTGGCCAACGCCGTCCCGCACCACATGCTGCAGGCAAAGTACAGCGCTGTCCTCGCATTCCACGAATCGCACCACCACGTGAACTTTCACATAGAATGGGCAACAATACGCAATGGCATCCCCAGCCCAGGAGACATTACCCAGGTTGCAGACTTCTTCATGAGCATCTCCAGCCGCCTGCTAGCAGAGGAAGACTTGAACCTCACCTCCCTCTTCTATGCCGTTGCAGATGCTCACCATGATGCGATCCGCAAACCAAGCAAATCGACAAACCTCGAGACGCTTCTGGCCGAGGCAACCGTTGCTAAGATCCGAGTCGACAAGCGACCCAGCCCCCCCAGCGCTTCGACTGCCGCTCTGCCTCCCTTGCACCAGCCCGGCACCAACTTGCACGCCAAAAGAGTGCTTTTGGTCACTCGCTGGCACCGCATACACCACCAGCAAGCAGAGATTCTTCGCCGCATCATTGCCGCTAATGTAACGAATCTCCGCCCAGGTGATGATCGGTATCTGCAAGACTGCAGCGAGTGCAAACGCTGTCAATCGCATGTCAGTTTCCGTCACAAGAACACTCCCTGGTCACAGGACGAACTGGCCTACGCTCCTGGCCAACACCTCCACATGGACGTGTCATACCCGGGCATCCACAGGTGCTACGGCGGATTTCGCTACATCATGCACTTCGTGTGTATCATCTCAGCACACAAATGGGTCTATTTCCTATGGAAATTAGACGCACAAGATGTCCTGGTCGGCATCCTCTACGTGGTTAATGTCATCAAAGTCGAATTTGATGTCCACGTGAAGATCATATCCTCTGACGCATTCTCAACTTTTCGCTCTGAAGCCTTCCACCCTCTTAAGGTGCAGCTTGGTCTCCAATTCCAAGTCCTTGGTCGCCACCTCCACCAGAGGAATTTTGCTGAAAACATTATCAAAGAAAACACCCGAGGCACCGTGGTTCGTCTCCTCAACCTTCGCAATGTGCGCATCGAAGGAAAGTCTATTGCCGCTGAGTATTATCACCCATTTGCTCTCCTGCATAAGATCCAAGCCGACAACCAGCGCTCTCATGGACTGCCCAAATCGGTCCGTACCGGGGAGGTTCGGGAGATAGTTGTTGCTATGAAAGTAAGAGGCAGAGACGCTGGAGGGTTCCAATTTGTGACTTTGAGGGTAGACGAAAGTGACAGGTTCGCCGAAGGGGAGAAGCTTTAAGAGCGGTGCCATGGGTGACATGATACGCCGGGGAACGGTGCATGTCATGTTTGTGCGCACAGGCCGTTGGGTTTGCGAGTGGCGAGTACAACGGCGGTCTTTCCTAGAAGTGTTGCATAATCGTGGGGGTCTGAGGTTGAGGACGTGAGAAGCTCATAAAGGTAGGGCTCGTGGGGCAGGGGTGGGTCGGTTGCTTGTACATGCAGAGCTTTGAGCTGAGATGTTGCGATAACTTGAAGACCTTGTCGAAATTGCGGGACTACCATAAATACGAGATATAAAACGTAACCTGTGTTGTCTTTTGTATCCTGTGAAGAGAGACCTGCAGCCTGCAGATACAACGGTTTGACGCCGATAAAGTGACTGGTAAGAGTGCCTCGTCCCGGCGTAGGTTGGCACCTATTCGCCTCTCGGGCGGGCCGGTTGGCAGCCGGAACGTTCGCAGTGGGACGGGGTATGGCCGGGGGGCGCAGACGGAAGTTATCGACGAGTTGGTTGTCAGTCACATCGCGGTCTCCTCGTCGCATGGCGATAAGCTTGATGATCACTCTCCGCCGACCCACCTTTCGGCGCCCCTCGTCTACAGGCCCGTGATTCCGGACTGGCTCCTGTCGGTCCGGCCTGGCTCCCATGCTCGGGAGAGGTCTGAAGTTAGTTAGTTAGTCCCATATGAATAGTATGTTCGGGAATGCGGCGGATGGTCTCGGGAACAAAATTTTGAGTTGTGCGCGTAAAACAAAAAGATGCGCCACCGTCATTCAATGAGGTTTCTGTGCCGGGGCCATTGCGTCCGTGCAGGGAGCTAGTCTTCTTTGAGGTCTTGTCTGGAGTGTAAGTGGTACAAAGAAAATCCGCGACTCGTGTGGAGATAGTGGATGAAGTCGGGAAATTCGTCATCTTGAGGTTTGGTGCCTGATGAAGTAAGGCGTGGTTGTCGGCACAGGCGTCGTCGGCAACCATCAGGGAAAAAGCTGACTTTTGTGGAGAGCACGCATGTAGTCATTGTGACGTTTGGCGTAGGCTTCGGCGGAGTCTTCTTCATCTTGGGTGTCGGGAACGGCGGCGGTGTAGAGGTCGAGCTGACCGTTATCGTCATTGAAGCCGAGATGTCCCTCGTCTTCTTGTTCATTGGCATCGGTTTCGGCGTCGTCCTCATCAGGTTGATCATCTTGGGGATCGGACGTTAGCATCTGGAGAAATTCGGCGGCGTGAGCTTCGGCTTCGGAAAGAAGTATCTCGTCGGAAATGGTGGTGATGAGGTTGGTGAGCTTGTTCATACGCTCGGAGCTAGACGTATGTTGGCGACCGGCTTGGCTAAGATTGCGAATGGCTTGGAGTTTGCGACGAACTTCACGAAGGGAGACCTTGAAGCGTTGGTCTGGAGTAGATGGTTTGGGTGGATGAGGTTGCGTTGGGAAGGTGACCTTTCGAAGATGCGGGTGCTCGCGTTTGTCAGGGGTGACAGGAGGAGCGCGGGGACGGTGCTTGTTCTTCGGTGGGGTGACAGGGGTGGCCTTGGGCTTAGGACTGTCATTGACGTCGTAGTAAGACGGGGAGCGAGGATTAGGAGGCTTTTTGCCTGGAGGGGGCTTTTTGACGTGCCGCGAAATTTGCTTCTTGCGGTAGGCGTGTAGTTGGTGAATAAGATCATTGTCTTCCTCTTGATCAAGATTGGCCTCCGCGAGAAAAACGGCAAAGGGGTCGGTGGCTTCTATGGGGTCCGGTGGGGTTTCGTCTTCAGAGGGTGAGGTTTCATCATCGTCTTCGGTGAGGTGGAGACCATGACGTCGGGGGCGAAAGCGTGGGTTGTCTTTATCCTTTGTTGGCAGACGACCAAAGTCCGTAACAAAGCGCAAAGGCTTGAAGTTAAGAGTGGGGTGAGGCTTGAGGTGAGCCCAAAAGTGGCGCTCGAACGTTGAAATAACGGTGATGCGGGCGATGAGCTTAGGAAGGTGGTGGATGGCGTTCTTGTCTTCGTCGAGTAATAGCGAATCGTTGGGAGTACGCGAGCAGTTAGAGAGACGTGCAAAGCCTTTGATGTGTGTTGGGGCGCGGGAGTCAAGCAAGCTTGGGGGGTACTTGAATCGAAGAATTTGGTGAATTTCTTCGAGGATCTTGTTCTTGTTGTCGGGAAGTTGGAGAGAAGCGTCCGTGGTGATCTGGCGGAGCTGCTGCTGGACATGACGCATGTAATCGATGTAGTGAGCTGGCTCATGGATTTCAGGGTTGAACGGCGTGTCCAGAAAGGCATTGTAAACATAATGCGCATGATGGATGTGGTTCTGGCCCGTATGCTTATCGAGTGCGAGGTGAACTTGCAGCACGAATTCGAGTCCTATTGGGTAGGAGGATCCAAGTGCATCGATTTCGTCGTATGCTGGGTGCTTGACGGAGTCGCTACCGGCATGTAGGAATCGGCGAAATAGGGGGTGTGCGGTCTCGCGGAGATATACGATGAAGTCGGCTTCTTTTCCTTGGAGATGCGGTTGGGTGATCGGGTATAGCTTGCCTTTTGTTATATCGGTCGGGTCCTTGTCTTGGTTCTTGAGTGCTTGGAGCTTTGGCTCGTAGACGTCGTCCAGGAAGTGTTTGCCGAACTTGCGGTCTATAGACACCCTTGTAATACACGTAACGGCCTTGGAAATCTTGCGTGTTCCAGGCGGTAGAGTGGTTGTTGGGGTCCTTGTCGTATTCGTCGATACAGTGGCTTAGGAGAGCGTCAGCGAGATCGTTAGATCCGCGCAGGACGGATTCCCACGTGTAGAAGCCCTGTAGGAAGTACTGAGTTATACCTGTGTCAGGCATCAGATGTTCGACGAACAACTGCATGACGCGAAACGAAAGCATTTGGGGTGTGACTTGGGCGTTGTCCATCGACTTGAGGACGGCGCTAGGGGGGGTCACTAAAGGTGTTAACCTTGGACTTGGGATCTTGTTGAGCCGGAGTGGGAGGCGGAGCCGCAGCAGCGACGGCAGGTGGTGGTGCGTGCGTTGCTTGCACTTGGGTGGACAAAGCGCTTATTTGTGCCATCAAGCGAGTTTCTTTGTCTAACATCTCTCTTCATCTTGTTTATGCCGAGCTTCGTACGCTTGAGCTTGCTGTTGCATGTCTCTTTGGTACTTGGCTTCTATACGAGCTTCTTGCTCTCTTAAACGAGCTTCTTGCTCTCTTATCTCCTTCTGGAGTTCTTGGTTCGTCGGCATTTTGGTTCAGGAACGTCAGTGAACTTGACTTGTCTGGGAATCCTGGGACTCAGCTGATACCGGGACTGGGCCCATAACCTAGAGAACAGTAATCACAACTGTGTTGCCCTTCAGCAGAGTGTGAGAACAGTGGTAGTCTGTCCTCGAATCTGTCTCTTCATCGAGGACAGCCGGTGTGAATAACACAGCGTTTTCTTAAATCAAAGGTGGCAAAGTTAAGTGAACTAACCCTAGAACAGGGGGTACAAACCCTCGTTCAGATTTTCTATCTCTACTCCTACCCCACAAAACCACCCACGTCCTTCATGCCCCCCCCCGCACACACCTCCCTCTTAGCAGTCGACCTTTAAAAACTTTCAACCAAAGCCCTGTGCCGCGCCGCCCAAGGATAAGGAGGTCATCCAAGCCGTCTACGGCGACCTCGCAGACTGTTTCCACGACCCGCGGCGGCTCTTTCAGCGCGCCATTCTCACGCCCCGTCGAAACGATGTTGTCGATGCTGACAACGCGCGCATGAATGACCGCGGCCTTTTTTTCCCGGAGACGAGGCGTCGGAGTTCTTTTCGGCCGACTATCGGCCGACTAGGTTGGGTCGGAAGCCAACGCCTCGCTCTTTACAGTCGAGTTTTCAACTCCCTGACAACCAACGGCATGCTGACTTTGATCGTGAGCTTAAAGTCTTCGCAACCTCGACCCGTCGCACGGCCACTGCAACGGTACCAGATACATGATCGATCGTGTCGTGTCACCGAGGCTCCTCCAACCTGTATCCCTTAAGGCCCGCCGACGCCAAACGATCAACAAGAGCCAGGGCCAGACGCCCCGCGAAGTCGGCGTCCTCTTGCCCAAGCCCGTCTTCTGTCACGTCCAGCTCTACGTGGCTCTCTGTCGATCGGCAACCCCGAGGATATGCTCTTCTGAGTCGACGACTCCACCCTAACCCACACGTGCTGCGCAATACCGATAAGCCCTCTCCCGGCGTCTACACGGGCACTGTAGGTGAACTTACTGGGACAAGGTGAACTTACTGGGGTTAGAGATTGGGACTATGTGAATATAGTGACCAGGTGAACTTACGGTGAACTTACTGCCAAATACTGGGACCGTGAACTTACTGGGGTTTTTAGAGTAAACTCAAGGGTTGGCGGCGCGTGCGGACCAAAGCAGCTTGGATTGGCGGGGGTGAGAGCGACGAGCTCAAAGGAGTGGGTGTGAGCACGAGTGGGTTTACGCCGAACTTACTGGGGTTAGAGATTTGGACTAGGTGAACTTACTGACCAGGTGAACTTACTGGGACCAGGTGGCCAGGTGAACTTACTGGGGTTAGAGATTGGGACTAGGTGAACTTACTGGCCTGCACTTGTTCAATAATAAAGGCGGGTATGAGGACCTCATCAATCGACATTTCGATTTCGAATACTGGTGTGTTGTTGACGTGCTCGAATTGGTGACGGAAAAGGTCGATGTCGTCGCGGAGAAGTACGGCCTTCACCCTTTCTTGCGCAAAATTCCGTCCGAATGAGATCAGTCCCGCACCCCGTTCTCATTTGGTATCCCTGATACAACCCTTATTATTATTCTAGTAGAGCACCTAATAGGGTTGAGCGGGGTCATTCTCCCGCAATCGAACATGCGGCATGTCGACCTGCGGTTGCGTAAAATTCGGGGTCTACAGAGGCGCTGGTGGAGCAACGCGAAGCGTGTACGCTTGTCGCCCTCCCGCTTGGTTTCTTGCGCATCATCGACATGCTGCGTCATTGGAGAGGGAGAGCATCCTCGCCGGCTCGCGTTGAATCCCCCCAAACGATTCTAGTCCTCGACCATTGCGACGGCCGCGGTTTGTTTTTGCCTTCAGGACTTTTTGCTTGCCCAGAGGGTCCGACAGCTTGGCCGTCGGTGATCCGAACGCAGGAAAGTGAACCACGTCACTCTTTCTGGTCGGCTTGGTCACCTCCAGCTCCTTTGATCAGCCAATTAGTAGTAAGGACAAGTGCAGGCCAGTAAGTTGTTGACGTCCCAGTAAGTTCACCCGGTCCTAGTAAACTCACCTGGTCTTAGTAAGTTTACCTGGTCCCAGTAAGCTCACCTGGTCTTAGTAAGGGCGGCTACCCAAGGAGGACCTCGGCGCAGACGATAGTGCGCGTGTAGACGCCGGTTAGGGGGCTTATCGGTGTTGCGCCGCACGTGTGGGGTAGGGTGGAGTCGTCGACCCAGAAGAGGATATCCTCAGGGTTGCCGACTCGACAGAGAGCTGACACGATTGTATCTGGTACCGTTGCAGTGGCCGTGCGACGGGTCGAGGTTGCGAAGACCTTAAGCACCTTAAGCTCGCGCTCAAAGTCAGCATGCCGTTGGTTGTCAGGGAGTTGAAAAATCGACTGTAAAGAGCGAGGCGTCGTCTTCCGACCCATCCTAGTCGGCTGAAAAGAACTCCGACGCCTCGTCTCCTGGAAAGGCCGCGGTCATTCATGCGCGCGTTGTCAGCATCGGCAGCATTGTTTCGGCGGGGCGTGAGAATGGCGCGCTGGCTAAAAGAGCCGCCGCGGGTCGTGGAAATAGTCTGCGAGGTCGCCGTAGACTTATTAAACGGATAGCCCCCATCAACAGCCCCAGCGTTAGCCCTTCTTAATAAACTTTCGACCAAAGCCCTGTGCCGCGCCGCCCAAGGACAAGAAGGTCCTCCAAGCCGTGGATCTTGTGGTGAAGATTAATGTCGAAAATGGTCTCACAAGTTGAGTCACAACAGTTATTGGTCGAGTGTCCTCGGTCTATAACTTTCCGGTTCGAGGTCGTCGCGGTCGTTGGAGGTCAATGAGTGATTATGTTCTTTTGAAACTTGTTGTTGTGCCTTGATGTAGGCTGCCCAATGACACCCGGGTTTACAACCCGTGACGTGACGACGTTCGCGCGTGCTAACATTTTACCCTTTCACTTCCTCTGTCTGGGCATGATTATGTCGAGGGCGGTGCCGCCACCGCCCGCCTCCGGGAGCGGCACTACGGTCGGACATACTTCCGTGATCAATCGCCAGGACGCCTACAGGAACGCTAACTGCCCCTAAACCTCCCGGCGGCGTTCCTGGCAACATTCTGGCGGCTGGGCTCTGCCGTGATCTGGAACGGCCCTCTTACCGCAAGGGTGCTCCCTCTGCCGTTCTCTGCGAACGACGTGCGTCGCCGCCATCGTGTCCTCCCTCCTCGCACACCGCGCTCTCGCCTCGCTCGCCTCCGCAATCGTGTCCTCCCTCCTCGCACACCGCGCTCTCGCCTCGCTCGCCTCCGCCATCGTGTCCTCCCTCCTCGCACACCGCGCTCTCGCCTCGCTCGCCTCAATCACCCTGCCGCGCCGACCAGTTGAGTCCTTCGCTTCGGAATTACAAGTGCAGGCCAGTAAGTTCACCTAGTCCCAATCTCTAACCCCAGTAAGTTCACCTGGTCCCAGTTTCGTATAAGTTCACCTGGTCAGTAAGTTCACCTAGCTCACAGCAACTCCTTTGAGCTCGTCGCTCTCGCCTCCGCCAATCTAAGCTGCTTTGATCCGCACGCGTCGCCAACCTTTGAGTTTACTCTAAAAACCCCAGTAAGTTCACTTGGTCCCAGTAAGTTCGCCTGGTCACTAATTTCACCTAGTCCCAATCTCCAACCCCAGTAAGCTCACCTGGTTCCAGTAAGTTCACCTACAGTGCGCGCGTAGACGCCGTGAGGGGGCTTATCGGTATTGCGCAGCACGTGTGGGGTAGGGTGGAGTCGTCGACCCAGATGAGTATATCCTCGGAGATGCCGATCGACAGAGAGCCACGTCGAGCTGGACGTGGCAGAAGACGGGCTTGGGAAAGAGGACGCCGACCTCGCGGGGCGTCTGGCCCTGGCTCTTGTTGATCGTTTGGCGTCGGCGGGCCTTAAGCGATACAGGTTGGAGGAGCCTCGGTGACAACGACACGATCGATCATGTATCTGGTACCGTTGCAGTGGCCGTGCGACGGGTCGAGGTTGCGAAGACTTTAAGCTCGCGATCAAAGTCAGCATGCCGTTGGTTGTCAGGGAGTTCAAAACTCGACTGTAAAGAGCGAGGCGTCGTCTTCCGACCCAACCTAGTCGGTCGAAAAGAACTCCGACGCCTCGTCTCCGGGGAAAAAAGGCCGAGGTCATGCGCACGTTGTCAGCATCGACAACATCGTTTCGACGGGGCGAGAGAATGGCGCGCTGAAAGAGCCGCCGCGGGTCGTGGAAATAGTCTGCGAGGTCGCCGTAGACGGCTTGGAGGATCACTGTCTGGCTCTCGCTTCTACCTGATCCTTACTCTCGCGTCAACCTGATCCTTACCCTAAATCGAGGGACAAACAGACAGACAGACACCCCACACACACCCCCCCCTCTTAGCAGTCGACATTTTAAAGACAGACAAACAAACAGACAGACAGACAAACATCTGTCGATTAGTAGTTAGGACAAACGTCGTGTACGCTTCTCGGGTACCTTCTCGGGTACCTGCAGATGGTCCCTGTGATTGACCTGTCCGCGATGCGCGGAGTTGGCGGCAAGGCGGCGGTGGCGGGGTTGGTGCGCGAGGCGTGTTGCGAGTGGGGGTTCTTCTACGCGACGGGACACGGCGTGGACGAGGGCTTGATGGAGGAGGCGTTGGCGCGTTGTCGCGCGTTGTTCGCTTTGCCGCTCGCCGAGAAAGAGAGGCTGGACGCTTCGCAGTCGAAGAGTTATCGCGGATACAACTCGCTCGCGAGCGGGAAGCACAACTGCAAGCCAGGACCACAGGAAATCAAGGAGAGCTTCACGATCGGCCGGGAGGGCGAGGGTCCGATGAGGGGCGGGAACCAGTGGCCGCCGCTCGGGGACGAGTGGAGAGACGTCATGAAAAAGTACTTCGCGGCTACCGTCGAGGCGGCGCGGCTCGTGGCACGGGCGTTGGCGCTGTCGCTGGGGATCGAGGAGACGTTTTTCGTCGAGCAGATGACGGATCCGTCGGCCGGAATGGTCTTGCTGCGGTATCCTTCGTCGCCAGACGAGACGGAGGGCGTGGGGTGCGGCGAACACACCGACGCGGGCTTTGTGACGATGCTGCTGCACGACGAGGTTCCGGGCCTCGAGGTCAAGCCGCGGGGGAGCGAAGAGTGGGTCGCGGTGCCGCCGAGGAAGGGCGCGTTTCTCGTCAACCTCGGCGACATGATGGCCCGGTGGTCCAACGACGCCTATCTCTCGACGCCCCACCGCGTCAACGCCGTGCGTGAGCCCTCGCCCGATCGCTTTGCGATTCCCGTCTTTGCGAACGTCAACTTTGACGCCACGATTGACCCCGGGATTCTGAGCGGCGATGCCGAACCTATCAAGTACAACAAGATCAAGGCGGGCGACTACCTCATGACCCGACTCGGCCTCATGCGCCCCACCCCCGACTACCTCCCAATCAAAAAGGAGCCTCGTCGTGATGATGATGATGATGATGATGATACTAGGTAAGGTCGATGACCGCCTGGAGTGGCGGGGCGGGCGCGCGCCGGAGATCGGTCGTCGGAAAGTAGGCGAGGGGGGCGTCGTCGTCCACGGGAGGGAGAAAGGGAAGGGCGCCGCCGGTCGTGGCGGCGAGAAGGTTGTCGGCGAGGCGGAGCTTGGAGGGGTGGAGGACAGCGTCGAGGGTCCTCCACTGGAATTTCGGCTCGTCTAGGCAGAGCGAGGGCCCTACGGGAGCTTCGTCGTCGTCGTCGTCGTCGAAGCGCCTCGACGACGCGGTTTTCGTCGCGTCGAAGACAAAGAGGCGATCGTTGAAGGCGAGCGAGGCGACGCGGCGCCGCAGCGGGAGGGCCGGGCTCGAACTCCAGGCGTCGCAGCACGGGTCGTAGACGTAGACGGCGCCGACGCGCGCAGCCTCGGGTTCGGCCTTGCCCGCTAATACGAAGAGGCGTCGATCGTGGGTCGCTGCGACCGACTCCCAGAGGGGCGCGGGGAGCGGCGCCCGGAGGGCCCAGACGCCGTCGGCGAAGCACTGGAGCCAGGGCCCTCCGGCGACGTAGACTGCGTCGTCGACGACGGAACACGAGGCTCGGTCGACGGGACGCGGCGGCGCGGGCAGCGGCGTCCACGTCAGGCCGTCGAACCAGAAGGCCGCGTCGCGGTGCGCGAGAAAGACCCCGTCTCGCCAGGCCGTGCACGCGGCCGTCGCGTCGACCGCGGGGCCAGGGAGCCGTCGGTAGCGCCACGTCGACGGGTCGAACGCGAGCGTTTCCGAGCGGGCCGTGATCGCGACTAGCGAACGCCCGGCGCGCGCCACGAAGAGCACGTCGTCGTGTGGGGCGGGCGTCGAGACCCACAGGGTATCGAGCAACAGGTGTACGCGGCCCCCGCTCAAAACGGCGAGCTTGGCGCGTTCGACAAAAAGCCGCTGCCGCACCCATTTGTCGATGGCGAGGTCGCGAAGCTGCGACGCCGAGCGCCGGTTGGTCGCGAGGGTTCCGAGGGCTCCGAGGTCGCCGTATGCGAGGATCTGGACGAGGACGTCGTCGCTCACCTTGGTCAGAAAAGGGGTGCGCCTTGCGGTTCTGGAGGACCATAACCAATACGTCATCCTAACGTCCCGCGGAAAAGATACCATATAGGATATCGTTATGTCGTGGTCGTGATTATTATTATGACGATCCTCGAGCTCAGCAAAGCATTAGACTTCGAGCTGTCGCCGCCGCCATCAGAGGCAACTCGCGCGAGACCACCTCCCCCCGAAGAAATAGAAGAAGTTGAAGAAGTGCACTCCTCCTCCTCCTCCTCCTCCTTCAAGGAGGCCACGCCCCGGCCGCCGAGCTTCGACCCCCCGATCCCGACGACGGTCCAGAGCGTCCACCCCGAAACGATCCACTTGTTCGGGGACCTCTGGTTTCTGAAATGGTACCGGGATCGGGTCGCAGGAATCTACGAAAAAATCGAGTCGAAGACGATCGTCGAATCGATCGAGACGGTCGACGCCCTCGAGACGACGTCAGGACACTTTGCAGCCGAGTTCCGCCAGCAAACCCCGACGGGGGTTGTGGTGAGCTCGATCGACGATTTGATCGACGCGGCCAAACGCATGGCCGCGACCTTCAAAACGCTCGTCGCGGGCATTCTCGCGAACGTCGACCATCATCACTCTGACAACAACTTGGCGTTGCGCGTCAAATCGCAGGCCAAGGCCTGCGAGAAGGCCGATCGGCTCTACTCGGCGCGGTCCCCGGGCCCAGCCTTGTCGTGGATCCACGACATGGTGGGGGCTCGCGTCTGGCTCGACACCCCCGAGCACGTCAAAGCGATGGTCGAGCACGTCAAAGCCGCGGCGGCGAAGGACTCCTCGTCGTTCACCATCGTCAGGCTGCGGAATCGGTTTAGCGAGCCGACCCACACCAACTACCGCGACCTCGCGATCTTGTTGCGCGTCCAGTTCCCCAAGGGCGGCGGATCCTTCGTCTGCGAGCTCCAGATCACGCTCTCCGCGATCCACGACTTTACGACGCGACTCCAGTGCCAGAGCCTCTTCACCAAGTTCAGGTCCTTCCTGGAGGACGACCTCGCCGGCTCGTTGGAAAAGAAAATCGCCCTCGCCGATCTCATCGTCGAAAACGGCTTGCTCCGGGGGCCCGAGGCCTGCGTCGCGATATGCGAAAGGGTCAGGACTCGCGACGACCCCTGCCTCGTCGCCGGTCTCGCCGCGCTCGCCGAGAGCGTCGGGGATTTCAAGGCGAGCGTCCCGCTGCGGGAACGACTCGTCGCCCTCCTGGGCCACCAGGCGTCGTCGTCGTCGCAACGAGAATCGTCGTCGTCGTCGTCGTCGGGCGCAGTAGCCCTCGACGTCGCGCGCGCCTACCACAAGCTCGGCGTCGCGCTCGCCGAGACGGGCCGGTACCACCGCGCCTCTCGCATCCTCAACCAGGCCGTCGACCTCCACGCCGCCCGCGGCGGCGACAGCCTCGAAAACGCGGCCATGTGCGACGCCCTCGGCCTCGCTCTCGCCTACGCCGGCCAGCTCAACAAGGCCGCCGACGTCCTCGAAAAGGCCTCCAAGGCCATGCTCAAGCGCAACGCCATCCTCGGCCAGATCATCCACAACATGGGCCTCGTCGCCAGCCTCCGCGGCTCGGCGCGCTCCGAGGCGGCCGACTTGTACCGCCAGGCCGCCAAGATCCGTTCGGACGCCCTCGGCGCCGACTCCTGCTCGGTCGGCTGCACGCTCTTCAACCTCGCCAACTCCCTCGTCTTCACCCGAAACTACCTCGACGCCGCCATCAAGTACGAGGAGGCCCTCCGCGTCCTCACAAAGTCCTGCGGCCAAACCCACGACTTCTACAGACGGGTGGCCCAGAACTAC
This sequence comes from Chrysophaeum taylorii, assembly GCA_029834535.1. Taxonomy (NCBI): domain Eukaryota; class Pelagophyceae; order Pelagomonadales; family Pelagomonadaceae; genus Chrysophaeum; species Chrysophaeum taylorii. The sequence goes on along the minus strand of JAQMWT010000489.1, from coordinate 10,659 downwards.
GCCAAGCTCCTCGTCGAGACCAACGGAAACACCCACAAGGCCCGCGTTCTCTACGAGTCCGCCTTTCCCGACTCGGGTCTCTTCGACGACGACGACGACGACGACGACGACGACGACGACGACGACGCCAAACCCCGAAACGACGACGACGACGACGACGCTTACGCCGAGGCCATGAGCAAGCGCGAGATCGCGCAGGAGGCGGCTTTTGCGAAATTCTTGAGGACGCAGTCGATGGCTCCCGACATCCCGAGCCTCCGAGCCGCGTGCCGGCGGCCGCCGCCGTCCTCGTGCTCGGCCGTCGAGTGGCCCTCGTCCAATTCGTCGTCGAGGTTAAAGCTACGAAACGCCTACGGCTCGTGCTGCGACGCCGTCGGACTCCAGAGCCGCCTGCTGACGGAAATCAGCCCCGACGAGCACCGCACGGCACGCCACTTGCTCACGACTACCACCAAAGACGCCGCCGCCGCCGCCGCCGCCAAGCGTCGCGACGACGAGAACGAGACGTTGTCGCAGCAGATCGCGCACGCGTTCGACGAGGCGTTCGAGGTCGTCGAGGGCGGAGCGTCGGCCTTCTCGGCGTTGGCGGCGCCCGACATGGGCCAGGTGGACGCGTTTCCGAAGGGATCGTTCGTGATGCACGAGAGCACCTACCGCGGCGTCGTCGAGGAGATTCTGGGGAGCGGCCAGTTCGGCATGGTGCACAGATTTTTGGACGTGTCCCAGTACCCGCCCGTGCGCGTGGCGATGAAATCGCTCGCCACGGGCTCGGACCACTACCCGATCGACCGCCTCCAGCAGATGCTGTGCGAAGAGGCGGCCGTCTGCTTCGCGATCGGCACGCACGCGAATCTCGTCTCGATGCGCAGAGTGCTCGTTCCGACGCCGGGTCTCGCCTCGAACTTTCCCCACGTCCTCGTGTTTTCTGATTTGGTCGAGGGCGCGACGCTCGGGACGTGGATGGGTATCTCTTTGTCGCCCCGAAAGTCCAAGCCCTGCCGGCGACGGACCGACTCGTCTTCGGCGTCGCAGCACGTCGTGATCGACGTGCTCTTCCAAGGACCGCTCTACCACCCGACCGAATCCGAGACGGCGCCGGGGTCGAAACCCGACCTGGCCGCGATCGACCGCAGGTTGGCGGGGCTCGCAGCCCAACTCTACGTTGGAATCCACCACATGCACAGCCGCGGCGTGCTGCACCAGGACATCAAGCCCGACAACTGCATGGTCACGCCGTCGTGGTGGCTCCGAATCACCGACTACGGGCTGGCGGGACACTCGCACACGGCGGCCTACCCCAACCCCAACGACCTCGATGGAAGGCTGTGCGCCACCCTCAAAGGCGGCTCGCCGGCCTACATGAGTCCCGAGGCGCTACGGATCATGCTCGACTCGACGTCCAAAAAGGAAGAAGCCGCCGCCGCCGCCAAGACCGCCGCCGCCAAGACCGCCGCCTTCCCCTCCAAAGTAACAAAAATCCAGCGCGCCTCGGCGCGACACATCACGCCCGCGACCTCGGACCTCTGGGCGGCCGCGGTCGTCGTGTTCGAGATGTACGCGCGCCGAGCGTACGCGAGGCGAAGAACGCCGCCGCATCAAAGTACCACCACCACCACCACCACCACCACCAAACGCGGCAGCGCGGCGCTCGACGAACTCGACCGGTACGAGAGCGCGCCCCTGGGCAGCGCGTGGACGGGAAAGGAGGTGCAGGCCTGGGTATCGGCACCGAACCACCCCGCCGCGCTCCGCGACCCGCAGGTCGCCGACGCTTTCCGAAAGGTCTCGGGCGCGCAGCTTGCGAGCATGTCGGAGAAGCGCCTCGAGCATCTCGTGGCCAAGGCGGCCGCGCCCGTCAAGGTCCGCCGACTCGTCCTAAAACTCCGCGGCGTCGAGGTCCGCTGGCACTCGATGCCATGCAAACTCGCGTCGCTCGTCCGCCGTTCGTTCGCGGCAGATCCGCGCGACCGCCCGCAGACGTCGTCCAACGCCCTCGAATCCCTCGGATGCGAGCTTCTTTACGGCGACCTCCAGTCGACCAAGGGCATGGTCGGTTATGATTGTTTGCCCGACGAGGCAAAGGCGAGCACTTCGCCCCACTCGGCAGACGACGTCCGCGGGACGCTCGGCAACATTGGGACCCTCTTCGAACTCCACGGCCGGTGGGATCTCGCCTTGGATGCCTACGCCGAGTGGCTCGGCGAGGCCGACGCGAACGGCGCGCCCCAGCTGCGTACCGACGCCGTCTCGCGCTATTGCAATGCCCTCCGCGAGGCGTCGGTCGTCCGAAAGCTCGACTTCTCGCGCCGCGTCAAGGAGCACTGGCGACCCCTCAAGACCCCAGACTTTGCAGAGATTTGCGACGCGGCAGCCGCCACCCAGGCCGACCACGTCGAAATTGCCGACTTTTATGGCCAGGACTCGATCCGCTGCACGCTCGCGGGCTTGAGCACCCTGTTTCGATTGAAGGTCCTCGTCCTCGCCTTTTGCAGCCAGCTCGGAGGGGACCTCGTACCGCTTTCCGGCCTCGTCCACCTCGAAAAACTCGATCTCCACGGCTGCGGTCGCCTCGAGGGGGACCTCGACTGCCTCGCGCCCTGCGTCGCTCTCCAAACCCTCGTCCTCTCCTACTGCTCGAGGCTTTCCGGAACGCTCAAGGCCGTCGCCTGCTTTCCCAAACTCAAGGCCCTCGTCATGAGCTCGAATAATCGCATGGATCTTCGGGGCAACCTCGACCCCCTCGCCGGCCTTCGCAACCTCCAAACCCTCGAGCTCGCGCAGTGCTGCAAGCTCGACGGGACCCTCGCTTCGCTCGCCGCCCTCACCAACCTCCAGACCCTCGACATTTCCGGAACCGAACTCAAGCAAATCGCCGCCGGCGACGGCCGCCACCAAGAGAGCGTCTTCCGCCACCTCGCAAACCTCAAATTCCTCGACATCTCGAATTGCTGCGACCTCGACGCCAACCTCCAGGTCATCGGCGGCCTTCGAGACCTCGAAGTCTTCAACGCCCGCGTCTGCGCGAGGCTCCGAGGAGACCTCGACATGCTCCGGCCCTGCGCCGCCCTCGCCTCGCTCAATTTGCAGGACTGTTCCGAGATCGGAGGCACCCTCGCGCCCTTCGAACATCTCTCCAACCTCGAATACCTCAACCTCGACCACTGCGTCGGCATCCAGGGCCCCGTCGCCCCCCTCGCCCACCTCACGAAACTCGAGGTCCTCGACTTGTCGGGGAGCCGCGCCGCGGGCACGCTCGAGCCTTTCGCTTCCCTCGCCAACCTCCAGGAACTGAGACTCGTCCTCTGCGAGCGACTCCAGGGCACCTTCGACCCCCTCGCAACCTGCGTCCACCTCCACACCCTCGTCGTCAAATGCCAGCCCCCCCACGCTCAGTTTTCCGGCACTCTCGACCCTTTTTCCCGTCTCCTCAAGCTCCAAAAGCTCGTCGTCCAAAACTGCAAGCACCTCACCGGCACGCTCGACGCCTGCGCCAACCTCCTCGACCTCGCTGACCTCAACCTCGAGGCCTGTCCTGCGCTCACCGGGACCCTTTCCGGTCTCTCCACCTGCACCCGCCTCAAGAGCCTCAACCTCGCCTACTGCCACGGCCTCACCGGCACCATCGAGCCCCTCACCGCGCTCGTCCACCTTGCCCTCATCGACCTCAACCTCTACATGTGCAAAAAAATCGCCCAACTCGACGAGTTTCACCATTTCAAGCGCGCCAACCCCGAGGCCACGGTCAAGCAGTACTACAAGGATCGCCGAAAGAGATCAGAGACAACGGCTGCCAAAGCCAAGAAGTTTCTCGGCTACTGAGAGACAGACAGAGAGAGAGAGAGAGAGAGAGAGAATGAAAGAAACTTCTTCTTCATTTTTTACAAGTGCAGGCCAGTAAGTTCACCTAGTCCCAATCTCAAACCCCAGTAAGTTCACCTGGTCCCAGTAAGTTCACCTGGTCACTATATTCACCTAGTCCCAATCTCAAACCCCAGTAAGTTCACCTGGTCCCAGTAAGTTCACCTACAGTGCGCGCGTAGACGCCGGGAGGGGGCTTATCGGTATTGAGGAGCACGTGTGGAGTAGGGATACTGGATACGTGGTGATACGTGGTGCAGGGGTAAGTGTCATAGCTTCCTCGCACTGCTGATCCTAACTACTAATCGACAGATGTTTGTCTGTTTGTCTGTTTGTCCCTCGATTTAGGGTAAGGATCAGGTAGGCGCGAGAACGCGAGAGCCAGACAGTGATCCTCCAAGCCGTCTACGGCGACCTCGCAGACTATTTCCACGAGCCGCGGCGGCTCTTTCAGCGCGCCATTCTCACGCCCCGTCGAAACGATGTTGTCGATGCTGACAACGCGCGCATGACCGCGGCATTTTTTTCCCTGAGACGAGGCGTCGGAGTTCTTTTCGGCTGACTAGGCTGGGTCGGAAGACGACGCCTCGCTCTTTACAGTAGAGTTTTCAACTCCCTGACAACCAACGGGATGCTGACTTTGATCGCGAGCTTAAAGTCTTCGCGACCTCGACCCGTCGCACGGCCACTGCAACGGTACCAGATACATGATCGATCGTGTCGTTGTCACCGAGGCTCCTTCAACCTGTATCGCTTAAGGCCCACCTACGCCAAACGATCACCAAGAGCCAGGGCCAGACGCCCCGCGAGGTCGGCGTCCTCTTTCCCAAGCCCGTCTTCTGCCACGTCCAGCTCTACGTGGCTCTCTGTCGATCGGCAACCCCGAGGATATCCTCTTCTTGGTCGACGACTCCACCCTACTCCACACGTGCTGCGCAATACTGATAAGCCCCCTCCCGGCGTCTACACGCGCACTATAAGTGAACTTACTGGGACCACGTGAACTTACTGGGGTTTGAGATTGGGACTAGGTGAACTGAGTGACCAGGTGAAACTGGGACCAGGTGAACATACTGGGGTCTTTAGAGTAAAGGGTTTTAGAGTAACAGACAGACAGACAAACATCTGTCGATTAGTAGTTAAGACTCAAAGGGTGGCGGCGCGTGCGGATCAAGCAGCTGAGATTGGCGGAGGCGAGAGCGACGAGCTCAAAGGAGTTGGTGTGAGCTAGGTGAACTTACTGACCAGGTGAACTTATATGAAACTTACTGGGACCAGGTGAACTTACTGGGGTTAGAGATTGGGACTAGGTGAACTTACTGGCCTGCACTTGTCCTAACTACTAATCGACAGATGTTTGTCTGTTTGTTTGTCTGTCTGTCTGTCTGTAAATGTCGACTGCTAAGAGGGGGGTGTGTGTGGGGAGCATGAAGGATGTGGGTGGGTTTGTGGGGTATGAGGGATGTGCCTGACGGGCGGAGATAAGTACGCGGGACCTAGTCGGGGTCATCGCCGAGGCGTGGGGCAGGCGAAGAGAGGACAGGCCCCGCCCGTAGGTCGTACGCATGCTGCCGCCGGACGTATGTGCGACGAAGGGTGACGTCCTGCTGGGATCGGGCGGCCTGGGTGGGGTTCCCCGAGGCGGCGACATGGGTGAGGGCGGTGAGGGCGCAGCGAGCCCGGCCTAATGCGTTGGCGATCCCCCACTCACGGTAGTCTGTCCCTCGATTTAGGGTAAGGATCAGGTAGGCCCACGAGCAACGCATTGATCCTCCAAGCCGTCTACGGCGACCTCGCAGACTATTTCCACGACCCGCGGCGGCTCTTTTAGCCAGCGCGCCATTCTCACGCCCCGTCGAAACGATGTTGTCGATGCTGACAACGCGCGCATGAATGACCGCGGCCTTTTTATCCCGGAGACGAGGCGTCGGAGTTCTTTTCGGCCGACTAGGTTGGGTCGGAAGCCGACGCCTCGCTCTTTACAGTCGAGTTTTCAACTCCCTGACAACCAACGGCATGCTGACTTTGATCGCGAGCTTAAAGTCTTCGCAACCTCGACCCGTCGCACGGCCACTGCAACGGTACCAGATACATGATCGATCGTGTCGTGTCACCGAGGCTCCTCCAAGCTGTATCCCCTAAGGCCCGCCGACGCCAAACGATCAACAAGAGCCAGGGCCAGACGGCCCGCGAGGTCCGCGTCCTCTTGCCCACAAGCCCGTCTTCTGTCACGTCCAGCTCTACGTGGCTCTCCGTCGATCGGCAACCCCGAGGATATACTTTTCTGAGTCGACGACTCCACCCTACCCCAAACGTGCTGCGCAATACCGATAAGCCCTCTCCCGGCGTCTACACGCGCACTGTAGGTGAGCTTACTGGGACCAGGTGAACTTACTGGGGTTTGAGATTGGGACTAGGTGAATATAGTGACCAGGTGAACTTGCTGGGACCAGGTGAACTTACTGGGGGTTTTAGAGTAAACTCAAAGGTTAGCGGGGTGTGCGGATCAAAGCACCTTAGATTGGCGGAGGCGAGAGCGACGAGCTCGAAGGAGTGGGTGTGAGTACGAGTGGGTTCACACCGAACTTACTGGGGTTAGAGATTTGGACTAGGTGAACTTACTGACCAGGTGAACTTACTGGGACCAGGTGAACTTACTGGGGTTAGAGATTGGGACTAGGTGAACATACTGGCCTGCACTTGTCAGTACATTAAACACAAAGCACGCTAGGTTTTAAGTTGACCATTGGCAGCGCTAGTTTAAAGCAGCCAAACTTCATGCTCCCCACACACACCCCCCTCTTAGCAGTCGACATTTAAAGACACCCAAACTTAACAATGTCTCTTTGGAGATGGCAGCAACATAAGCTTTGCGATCAGCGTCGGAGAGACCTTTGAGGCAGGTCAACTCAAATTCATCGATTTTGATATCTTTGGCTTGAATCTTGTATTCGTCCGAACCAACCGTGCTGGGGTCATGAGTCGTCGTCAGATGAGTAATCGCATACCCTCGAGGAGGTCGTAGCCGCGTCGATCGCCGTGCAGCGAGAGGTTGCCGCGCGGGCGCCGCTCGCCCTCGTCTCGGCGGAGATCGGCCCGCGCGGCGACGGCTACGTGGCCGAGTGCATGACGACGGCCGATGCCGAGGCGTACCACGACGCGCAGATTTCGCTCCTCACGGGCAAGGTCGACCTCGCGAGCGCGCTTACGATGACTAACAAGGACGAAACGATCGGCGTCGTGCGCGCCGCCCGGAAGCGCGGCCTGCCTCTCTTATTGTGGGCTGCACGCTCGAGACCGATGGCCGTCTGCCCGACGGGACCGACCTCGCCAGCTTCGTCCGGGCCGTCGACGACGCGACTTCCGCGGGGCCGATGTGCTACATCGTCAACTGCGTGCACCCCGCGCACTGCCGCGCCGCCTTCGACCAGGCCAAGGACCAGCGCTGGTTTTCTCGGCTCCGCGGCATCCGGGCGAACGCGAGCGCTAAGAGTCACGCGGAGCTCGAGGCCACGACCGACCTCGATTCCGGCGACCCCGTCGACCTCGCCTCGCGCCTCGCCGCCTTTCCGACTTTGGCTTTCGCCTCCTCGGCGGTTGCTGCGGCACCAACCACGACCACATCCACCTCATCGCCAAGTCGATTATTGCTTCATCTTAGTTTTTGGAATTCCTAATTTTTCATCCTCCTCGCGATTCGCCGGCGCCAGCCGAGCCGAGGAGGAGGACGACAACGTCAGGTTGGCGGCGGCCCAGCGGAGGGCCTGGCGGCCGAGGGAGGGATCGGCCTCGCACTTGACGGGGTGCCAGAGGTGGCGCGGGAGCGGCGCTGGGAGGGCATCGCGCTTCGCGGCGGCCTCGAGGGTGAGATCGCGCTGAAGCCAGCTTCCCGAGGAAAAGTAAAAGCCGCGGGGCGTGCGGAGGGTAGAAGGGATGTGGGCGAAGCGACACGAGGGGAATTGCGCGCACAAAAGGGCCGTCGCGGCCTCGTGGTGACCCCAGAGCCTTCCGACGTCGAGCTCGGAGACGACGAACTTCGCGAATTCCGAGGACAACCCGATGAAAAACCAGCCGATGGGCCAGAGCTCGCGGCGGTGGTGGCGGCTCGTCGCGAGGCGCGCGTAGACGTGGGCGCACGGCTCGTCGTCGTAAAAGCACCGCGCGCCCCACGGCCAGTGATGGCCCTTTGGCTTTGAGGCGTAGACGACGGCCGCCGCGTTCCCGACGGAAAAAAGCTGTGCGAAGAGGAAACCCCACGACCCCGTGAAGAACACGTCGTCCTCGACGAGCCAGGCCATTCCGTAGGGTCCCGAGGCCACGAAGATTGCGAAGCTGCCTTTGGAGAATCCCGAGCGCTCGGCGTTGCAGAACCGTCGCCACGCGATGCTCGACGCGTTGACGCCGGGTTGTTGCGCGAGGTATATGTCATTCCTCCGCGTGTACCGCAACCCGTGGCCGTCGTACTCGAGCGGCGGCGCCGGCGCCTTTTCCTCCAGCAGTACCCAGACGTCTATGTCATTATGGGTTGTGCTGGCAGCGATGGAAGAAACGAGCCCTTGCCGACACTCGTCCAGCGACCGCAGCGGGACCACCGCGGCGGTTCGAGTCGTCGAGCGAGGATGCGGGTCGTCCTTGGCGAACTCCCACGCAGCCACACATCCAAACACCACCACCACCACCTCGAGCAACAAACCACCGGCGTTGGGTGCCATATGCTGACGCAGAACTTCAGCTGTCTTCAACAAAAGAAGTCGCTTGAAGCAGCAGCAGCAGCAGCAGCAGCAGCAGCAGCGGCAAAAGCTAGTGTTGAATCAAGCAACCACCCAATCAAAAGAGGCTGACGATGATCTTCATCAACGTCTGCTGCTGGCTGGCGACGATGAGATGCTTGGTGGCGGCGCATCCGGCAAGCATCGTATGCAACGACGCGAGGCTCCAGGCAAGATAATAATAATAATTGAAAAAAGGAGATCGATGCTTCTTCTTCTTTTTTGTTGCAGGATGGCGGCGAGATGATGGGCGCGTACGTGACAACAAACCAGCTGACGACCGAGCTGCTGTTTACGGCGTCGAGCGACCGGTACGCCTACGGAGAAGGGATCGACTTTGAAGTCCGGGCGAACGGGACGCGGTTCGTGGACGACGTCGCGGGCGTCTACGTCGCGGTGCAAGTACAGTTCGCGGGCGCGGACGGAGAGGCGATGGGCGAGTTTCACAACTTCTCGTCGGACCTGGCGATGACGACCAACTGCGCGAGCTCGCTGTATTCCCAGACGGCCTCTCCCTTCGAAGGTCTCTCGACCTTCTCGTGGACGCCTTCGTATTACGAACGGGAGGACGGCGTCCTCAAGACGACGGGTAACGCCACGTTCAAGCTCGTCTGGGCCAACGGAGTCGGCGGTTCGGATCCGTATGCAGAGGCCATCGGCGTCCCCGACACCTATCTCTATCTCAAGACCTTGACGATACTCGCGCCGGACGACGACCGCGCGACGACGGTCGGCGAGAATAATAATAAGGAAGCAGCTCCTCTATCCGGTTGCGTCCAGGAGGCGCCTCGGAGTTACAGCGTCGCGGGCGTCCGGCATTCGTACCGCGGCGCGCCCGTCGCCGTGCAGCAGGACGGGTCGATCGTGGCGACCTCGACGTGCGTCGCGTGCCGAGAGGGCTGCGGGTCGGCGGTGATCGAATGCCCTACCGTTCCCGGCGCTCCGGTCAAGGAGACCGTGTGGTACGCGGAGCGGTGCGAGGGCGTGCCGGCGCGCGTGAGCGAGACCAGGGAAGTCGCGTGCCCGGCCCCCGAGTTCTGGCACCCGCGTCACCTCGACCTCGAACGGTTCGTCGCCAAGCTGCTGACCGAACACCCGACGGAGATCCGCACCGAACGCGAGGCGCGCCGGGCCATTGACGAGTACCGCAAGCTCCTCGAGCTCGTCCAGCAAAGGGGCGCACCGCTCGTACCGTCCCGAAAAGTCGATCTCGTGTGGCACGCCCACATCCTCGACACTCGAGCCTACGCGAAAGACGCGCGGCGCATGTTCGGGCGATTTTTACATCACGCGCCTGCGTTTGGAGACGACGACAGAACCGAGCTCCTCGATCAGCAGCGGGTCATGATGCGCGCGTACCAGGACGAATTCGGGACTCGCTTCCAGCCCGACATTTCAGACCAAAAATCGCCCGATTGTTGCGCGGCGAACTGCGTCAAGCCAAACTGCGCGGGATGCGTCGGCTGCAACGCGATCGACTGCGGCTACTACGAAAACAAGGCTACCACTGCCGAACAGATTTATGTCGCCGCCAAAAAGCCCATGCCCTTCCACGACCGCGAGATCGACTACTCCTGCGGTGCCACGCTCGACAAACTCGATCTCGCGTGGTCCGTCGTCGACGACGTCGTCTACTTCAAGCTCCACAGCAAGGTCGAAGCCTGGTTCGGGATTGGATTAGGAAACACCTCGGGCGCCGACATGTCCCAGGTCGACTACATGATTTCCCTCGTGTCGCGCAACTTCACCGGGGTCAAGGACCTCTGGAAGTGGGACGACGGCAACGGATATCCTTGTTTCGACGTCGAGTACGAGTGTTCCGCCAACAACGCGACCGCCGGCACGGGCGACCTCGAAAACGTCGTCTTGACGCGCGACAACGGCTACACCACGGCCACCTGGTCCCGCGCCGCCGTCACGCCCGACGCTAAGGACTGGCCCATCACCGACGCCGACGTCCGCGTCCTCTTCTCCTACGGCGAGGATGACTACTTCACCTACCATAACTCCAACTTCGGCGCCTGCCATCCAT